>APFE030749662.1:0-25569 GCA_000404065.3 Pinus taeda
ATCTCTGTGTATATGTGTTTTATGTGTTATTCTCTCGCATTTTTATTTTTCCTGTGATTTAGAATTCGTATGCAGGTAATTTCTGTACAGGGTTAAAAACTACATATACTTGAATTCATCGAATAAATGCACAAAATAATATTTTATAATATCGATAGATATGATTTTATTGATATGTTTGTAGTCAACAATCATTACACAATTCATCAGAGTAAATGTTATTAAGCATTTGAGTGATAATGTTTGTGTATCAATTTATTGAATATGTATTAATAGCACTTCTAAGCATGAATTAATTAAGTGTGAATTGGTCTGCAACATAATCAATATCAGTCACTCCAATTTTCTGCATCTTCGCAAACATTTCCATCTCGACAGAGTTTTGACATATATGGTTATGCTACACACTTGTCCTTTCTCAAATTTTCTAGTACTAAATGCTTTCGACAATGTGCACGTTACTTGTTATCATTAGAATGATTACGTAATATAATATGTTATAAACACTAATGTTTATTGGTAATTCTTGCTTCCGCAATAATTCTTCGACTAATAAAGAGCCATAAACTTGATAACACACTATATTCAGTTCATTTGGCATGCGGAAATATGAAACATTGCAACAAAACAATTCAGAATACGAAGATACAGATTATTTATAGTATTAAAATATTATCAATACAATATAATAATAATGATTTCAGGGAACTATGCATAGAAAGAATGCATACAAAGGTGTGGAACATTGCCACGCACTTGTATTTGTTATTGACAAATTTCATCTAATGTTGAACAATTCATTATGCAAAAATTTTTGTGCGGAGAGCTTTTCATTATGCAGAGAGCTTTGTATGTAGATATTTCACTATGTGGAGAGATTTGTGCAAAGACCTTTCATTAAGCAGAGAGTTTTGTGTAGATAGATTTTATTTTACAGAGAGCTTTCATTGTGCACAGTTTTTGCACAACCTTTAATCAAATAATTATCGGTATTTAGAATACAGATATATGGATTATTTAGTATTAAAATGTTACCAATAATATTTAATAACAATGATGTTAAATAACTATACAAAGAGAGAATGCATGGGGAAGTGAAAAACATTGTGACACACTTGTATTTGTTATTAACAAATGTTTGCATGGAGAGCTTTCATTATACCTTGGCCACTTTGATGTGGAGTTTGTATGTTACTTGTTATCATTAGAATGATTATTTAATCTAATATGTTATAAACACTAATGTTTACTAATATTACCAACATTATATAATAATAATGATGCGAGAAAATGGTGTGGACAAATAATGCATGTGTAAGTGCATAACATCATTGCATACTTGTATTTGTTATTAACAAATTTCATTATGAAAAGAGTTTTGTGTGGAGATATTTCATTGTGTGAAAATCTTTCATTTTGTGAAGTTTTCTCTGCACTTCATAGAATATGGAGATATGTATTATTTAGTATTTAAATATTACCAATAATATATAATACTAATGATGCAGACGAACTGTGTGAAGAGCTCATCACCACACACTTGGTGATGAGCTCTCTACAGAAGTGCGGAACATCATGGCACACTTGTATTTGTTATTAAAAAATGCTTGTGTGGAAAGATTTCATTATGCAGAGAGCTTGTGTGGAAAGATTTTACTGTGCGTAGAGCTTTCATTATGTCGAGATATTTGTGCGGAGAGATTTCACTATTTAGAGAGCTTTTAGAGATATTTGTGTTGAGAGCTTTCATTATGCGGAGAGTTTTGTGTGGAGATATTTCATTGTGTGAAAATCTTTCATTATGCGAAGTTTTCTCTACACTTCGCACGACCCTTGATAAATTAATTAGTGTATTCAGAATACGGAGATATGGATTATTTAGTATTTGAATATTACCAATAATATATAATACTAATTATGTAGAAGAACTGTGTGAAGAGCTCATCACCACACACTTGGTGATGAGCTCTCTGCGGAAGTGCGGAACATTGTAGCACACTTGCATTTGTTATTAAAAAATGCTTGTGTGGAGAGCTTTCATTATGCAAAAATCTTGTGTGGAAAGCTTTCACTATGTGCGGAGCTTTCATTATGTCGAGATATTTGTGCAGAGATATTTCACTATTTAGAGAGATTTTAGAGATATTTGTGCAAAGATCTTTCATTATGGGACACATAAATTTTAAATATGTTCAGTACAATGTATGGATCTACACATTAACATTTCAGACAACGTATCAAAAAATCTTGGTATTCAATTATAATTCTAAGAAACAACCCCTCCACATTCCACACTAAGCCTGCATTTATGCAAACACGTAAATAACGACAAATTCAGGAAATGCAAACATAACAAGAAAATGCAGACCTTGAAAAAAGAAAGATAGCTTTGCGCAGAGAGCTCTCACTGTGTGGAGATCTTTCATTATGCAAAGAGATTCGTGCGGAGAGCTTTCACTGTGAGGAGATCTTTCATTATGCAGAGCGTTTTGGTTGGAGAGCACAACCTTTAATCAATTAATTAGCATTAGAGGCAGGGACTATGTTGCATTGCAATTATTACTCTTATTTATGACTTATTATTTATCAGAGAACATTTATTTAATTTGCATTGCATGACTTATTATATTTTAACCTTACTCGTCAATCGCATGTTTTGGAGAATCTTGTTGGCGGGGCACCATGGAATGGAGTTTTCATGGCTTAGGAAGGGTGGTGGTAAACAGTCCTTATGTGCCATAATGGTTTAGTGTGGGAGCAGAACCAACTTCACAGACCTTATACCTTCAAGGTGGTTGCAGACTTTAGCACTATTATGTCATATCAAATGCTCGCTATCAAGGATTATGCATAGGTTAAGATGGAACATCACTTCAAAATGTACAGGGTTGAACGATGAATCTAGAACTCTATTTCCAAGTTAAAATGAATCTTAACTTAAAAAAAACATTTAAAATATCATATTAAAATGTTATTTATTAACATTCATTAAATTATTTAAATAACGTGTAATTATTATAATAAAATTAAAAAAATAAAATTTTATAATATTTAACATAAATATCTTCTACTTATATTATAATATAATATTATTAAAATAAAATTGGAAAAACAAATCTTAAATTTTAATGTAAATTTTCCTCAATCTAATTAAATATAATATGTAATTATAAATTTAAAAAATAAATAAATATATATATATATATATAGAGTATTTGGAATTTTATTTTGAAAATATTTGATTAAGAAAAAATTTAAAATTATATTTTTAATTTTCATTATATTAATTTGACTATTTACAATCAATATATAATTACATAAATCCAAACCCTAATTTTTTAAACTTCTAACTTCTATTAAACTGTTATCCTAATTTCCTATTGAATGTTTAAATCTAAGCCTTTAAATACAGAACCAAGCTCGCTTTTGACTCCCTCAACACATATATAACATCACATATAATGGACTATACAAAAAAATTATCCATATAAATAATGTAATACATACTAACCATAAAATATTTAAGATGAACAAAAATTTTAACATTAAATCTTATATAAAAAATAAAATTATATTTAATTAAAAACTCATAAATTATAAATAAATTATTTTTTTCTTTAATATAATTATTTTTTTTATTTTTTTAAAGATTGTAACTGCATCATAAATCCTCTAATAAAAATAAGAGTTATAATAAAATACCAAAACCACTCATATACCTCAATAATCCAAAACATAATTCTTACACACTAACTTAATCTCACAATTCCATAATTCCATTTCTTTGTATGAATCTCTCATGTATATTCTCATATTTGAAGTGTTCTCATATTGCTAGCCTCCTTGAATTAAATTCTTGGGGTTGTTTATTTTTTTTAGCTAAATTAATACAAATTAAATATGTCATTTTGAAGAATTGAAATTAAGTAATGAAAGAGTTAACAGTCTATTGCAACTATTTAGTCTATTTTTAAAAGAAAATAAAATATAAAAAAGCCAAATAACAGTAATACAAAAAAATTCAGTAAAAAAATCAAATGATACATCTTCATTAAAAACATCATAGATGAACACTTGCTCCGATTAACTCATCATCATGGATGGACACTTGCTGAGATTAACTCTTTGGTTGATGATGATTGAAAATTTCTTGGTATATCTTTGGCAACTTCAATGCACCTCATGTGGACCATGTTAAGCAAATCATGTGCTAACATTATGGCATTTCCCATATTCAAAACAATTTATTTTTCCAAAAGGGTGGAGGTTAGAATAATAGTTAATCATATCATGATATGATTAATGGTTTAAAAGCTTTGAACTTTTAATATTGTTATTAAAGATTGGAAACAAATGCAGTGAACTTTGTTCCCACTCTTCTAACCTCTTTGCCACCAAGGTTCATGGTGTACACTCTTTTGTCATTAAATACATTTGGTGTCTGGTTCAAGGGCTACATGGATTCTTAACACTTTTTCAATGCTTGGTAGTTTGGGTTGGCAAGCAAGAATTGTTTTTGCTTGCAAGCAAGAATTGCTTTTCCATGTAAATTTTCAATCATGGTTATATGGTTTTGAAAGATTGTAAAAAAATTGATCTAAAATAGATATGCTTTTGCCGAGTTGAAAGTAATTTTTTTGGAAAATGGATATGTATGATTATTTTCTTGGAGAAGATTTTAATGAATGTTTTAGTTAATATTTATATGGATAAATCTATAATATATTAGGTTTATTTTGTTAAATATTAAAGTAATATTTTAAATTAAGTTTAATAAATTAAAACATTTTATTGCAATCTATTTTCATTTATTTAGATAATATTTTTATGATATGTAATTATATAAATTATTTTATAATATATAATTATGGAATATAATTTAAATGTAGAATGTAGGAAAATTCAATATAATATATTGAAAAGATAATATAAGTGAGTTGTAATAAATCATTATAATTTTAAAATTTAATTATATATATATATATAATTTAAAAAAATCATGTTGATGAGTTGTAATAAATCATTAATTTTAGAATTAATAACTAAATAATATATATTATATATATATATATATATATATATATAATATATATATATATATATATATATATTATATATATTATTTTAAAAAAGCATGTGTTTTCATATTATTAAAAAATATATAAATTACTATAACATTTATAGTATCAATTTTGTTAGATTGTAAAACTCTTCATCTAATTTTTTATTATTATTGATAGTCTTGAAAAAATCAATGTAGTTTAATTAAAAAATATTAACTAAATGATAAAGATCCAACTAAATTGACTTGAAATCAAGTTTAAAAAATAATAAGTTATTAAATCCACACTTAATATCTAAAAAATAAATAGTAAAACATTCGAAAACTCAGATAAATTAATACACCATCTTTAATAAATATATTTTCCAACTTTGGCAGTTATAATACCAATTTCCAATTTTGAAAGTTATAATACCTCCTTTACTCAAAGATAATCCTTACTACAAAATATTTGGGCCCTTGATCTCACTGTTCTAGTCCAAGAATGAGGAAAATGATAGATCCAAAGGTATATGTTTTATTCTTTTTCCTTTTCTAAGGGAAATGTCCAAAAGGCTTTAATTGATTAGACAATATGCCTAAGGATATATTAGACATTCTTCATATGAGGGTAAAATTGAATTTAAAGATAATAAGAAAATTGTAGACTTGAATTTGAAGATAATAAAGCAAACATTATAAATAATAATTCCAACTTGAAATTAAATGATTCCAACCCTATAAATTTGATCGTCACCTAAGAGGACTTTGCTACACAAGACAACACAATCAATTTAATGAGCATTCTATGGACACTTCCAACACTAATTGTTTTTGAAGATTATATTATCAACCATGTGCGCAAAGGAAATATCAATAATTTTATCCCAGAATTGGGAAAGATCAGGCCTTGAATCATGCAAGTGGAGACAAAAATTGTGATCCCAAGGGCGATGCAAACTTGACCAAGCTACACACAATCCTAATGATAAGAATCCCATTATTGGTTGATTTCATGTCATCAAAATTGCTAATAGGTCCTCCCACTCCTAGACATTGTGGTTACCATTCAAAGACTCTTGGCCATTATTTCAATGCTTTAGCACATATCATGCCCTACAACATTCATGTTTCAGAGAAACGTCTAATGATTTAAGTGGAAAGTGGATTGATGAAGTAGAAATTGCAGAAGTGGATTAACGAAGTAGAAAGAGCACATTGCCACTTGCATTTTATTAGCAAGATGATATGGTGATATGACATATCGCTACTTTTTCGATTGGTTGCACTATCGATTTTGGGTATTTTCACATTTTCCAAGACAATTAACATTGTTCAAGGTACTTCATGTATATCAAGGAATTGGTCACACTCACCAATTCAATTTGGGGTTATTTTGGACACATGGACATACCCTAGCATGTCATGTGGAAGAATTGAGAGCACTCTTCTTTTGATCACCATTTGGAGTTGATTTTCACATGATTTAAGGGTTGATTTTCACTTATGGCAATAAAGGGGTAATTTGATGACATGGATAGGATAACTTGGATGATTAGGATGAGGTAGTACTATCTTGATGTAGCTCGGATGATGTGGACATGGTTTAGATGACATTAGATGAAGATCAATTGAATTGGAGTAAAGGTTAATCCCTTGCTAATTTGAAATCAATTTATTTATTGGGAGTTTAAAGACCCAAATTTTTGCTTGTAGAGGTATCTTCCATGTTTCATGGAATATATTTACCTAATGGGATTTCATTTGAGACACTATGTAGTGGTCTTAGAGAATTATTTTGCATGCTTTATGGAGCTTTTTTCTTAGTGTCACCCCATTTATGGATCATTATACACCCACCTTTGAGGTTGTTATACCAAACATGCCTAGTCATTAGGCATATTTGAATTGGGGCAACACTTAGACATCTCTCTCCTTCAAGTGAGCATTGACTACATCCATGCATTTGGAAGCTTTTGGACTCTTGACGTGGCAGCTTGGACCATTTTTTCCCTCTTTGTGTATGGATCAACCCCTCGTATGGGGCTTTATGATCTTCTCATTGTACATGTGTCTTGACCACCTTATTTTAATGATGTGTTAGATTATTTGATTTTACAAGTTAGTTGGATTTATCTTTCTAATGCTATATCTAAGGAATTAAATCAAATATAAGTATTTTGTTGTAAAGTAAGTTATATCTCATTATATAAATAGATTAAATATCCCTCATTTGCACTAATGAGTAATTGTGAGAGCATTCTTCTCCATGGAGCTTAATGGATATATATTTCTTGGAGCATTTTTGGTGTTAAGGGATTTATCTATGTTGTGAATGTTTTCAACTTCAAAAGGTCATCTTTCTTGGTTATTTATTCTATATTTTGAAAGGCATTATTGTGATTGTTCAAGACTACCACAAGGCTACTAAGAATGATCCATTAAAGGGAAACATTTTAGCTTGGAAGGAGGACATCCATGCTTTGTTTCCTCACATTCTCCTTTGTTGATTTTGGGTAAACATTGCTTCTTCTTTCTAGGCCATACCCTAAGATTCCTTAATAAGGGATTTAATTCTATTTAGTTCCATAATTGATATTGTGCTTGAAGGCCTTTCCCCTTTGGAGGTATCCTTTCTAGCTGAGCCTTGGTTCCATATGTTGAAAAATGCAACAAGGAAGTCTCAATTTGATTTTTCCTTTGTCAAATTGAGAAAATTCAAATGTCCACAACAACAAACAACTTTGATGTAGTTGACTTGTGTGACATGGCTTGTGTCACCTAGTTTACTCAGTAAATTAGAGTTATAGGAGTTGGAGTTTAGTTAAGAATGTGTGATTGCTAGTTTTTAGAAATCAAGGTCAGTTGTTTCAAGTTGTTTAATTAAACTAGTTCTAACAGTTGGAGGAACTAATAGAAGTCCAGTTGTGCAGTGAGACTTCAGTGTAACTCAGTGATCATATAATTAATTGATCAATCATCCCAAAATATCTAGTGCATGTAGAGAATTTGAGTTCCCCGGTTGTGGTGAAGATTCCAAGGCAATGTAACATTAGTTGTAGACTAGTCTTGAGTGTACATGTGTTGCATGTAATCAAATGATCAACCTTGGGAATTGCACAATCATTTTGGTGGAAATTCCTAAATAATAGGGGCCTAATTTCATCAATATTTGTGTAAGAAAATAGGGGCTCAATCAGAGGAAAAAATTGACTAATTTTGGGTCAAAGCTTCGTAGTGAGCAGAGAGATAGGTTATTCACATGCAGGTTGAGCTAAGATTGAGAAAGAAATTGTAATACATCTCTATTCATCAGATTAATGCAAGTAGGCAGAGATTTTATCAAATTGCTTTTCCTTGGAAAAATAATATGTGCATGTTTGTAATTGATGTTCTAAATTGTGAATTGAATTTCGTAGAGCAGTAGATTACATTTGTCTCTTGTGATATTGATTAAAATTTCAAGAGTAGTTCAAATATACACCATAATTTCTACATGGTATCAAAGCAGGATTCACATTAGAACAGGAATTTCGAAGTTATTTCTCATGAGGTTCGAATTTGGAGTTCAGTGTAGTAGGATATCTTCAAAGTTGAGAAAATGACCTTCAACGAGCTGAGACTAGAGTATGCCTTGGAAGGCACCTCTAATTTCATTGCATGGAAGGATCACATGGGGGTGTCTTGAATGACAATAGATTGCTAGAATATGTCAAGGTAAACATTGCGAAACCACAAGCATCTGATGTACAAAACCTAGCATAGTGGAAGAAAGATGTAGCATAGGCAAGGAGAATAATATTGAAGGGAGTGTGAGACCACATTGCCTCAAATATTCATGGGAAAGAAACTCCTTACACAATGTGGTAGGCACTGACAAATCTATTCCAGGATAACAATGACCATAGGAAATTGACCCTCAAAGACAAACTTTGAAATATCAAGATGTAGAAGAATGACATTATTTCGCAGTATCTGAGCAAGTTCACACAAGTTCATGATGAACTTGGTGCCCATGGTGTTAATGTTGCAGAAGTTAACTTGGTAGCCCTTCTAGGCCTTCCCAAGAGCTAGCATAGCTACCAAGATTCCATGAACAGGAGGAGAAAATGTTGAATTGGTAAAGCTTATGGTTTGCTTTAGTACAAGAGGAAATAAGGTCGAAGACTAGAGATGGGATTTCATCCAAGGGCGAGGATGAAGAAAAATTTGCATTGGTTGGAAAGGGAAAGAAGGGAAAAGGAAAGAAATCTCAAACCAAACCAAAATCCAACCAAGGGGGAAAGAAGAAAGATTTGTCCAAAATTAAATGCTTCAATTGCCATGAATTTGGGCATTATGCCACGAAGTGTCTGGACAAAAATTTGAGCAATACTAACTTAGGAGGAGTAGCAAGTGAAGCCTTGGCGTCATAGTTCGAGCTTGACTTCACCCTTATTGCATGCATGGCCAACATAGTGGTGGGGAGTGTGCCTCATTCAACATGACAAGGTGTAGAGAGTTTTTCAATGGTCTAGAGGAGAAATATATCCAGATGCATATTGAGTTGGGGGACGATGAAAGGTACAATGCGACTAAGATTGGTACACTCACCTTTTATAGGGAATCACACTCCCCTTTGAGACTCAAGGATGTCATATTCATTCCAAGCATAAAGAAAATATAATCTCTATTGTAATTTTGGAAGGTTGTGGTTACGATGTGATCTTCAGCAAAGGAAAAGAATTCTTAAGACACATAGCCATGGGAAAAGTGAAACAGATCGGGGTTCATATAAAGAACCTATATAAGCTAGATGTGGAAGATTGTGTTGCATTAAGTAGTAAGGTAGAGAAAGTGCAGAGTCGTGATTTTTGTAACCTTTGGCACATAATACTTGGCCATTTGCATCATGGTGTCTTAAATATTATGAAGTAAATAAATATTGGCCTCCGCAAAGGATCACTTGAGAAACATGATGTATGCAAACGATTTACCTTGGGGAAGCATGCAAAATCCACATTCCATGATCGGGACAAAAAAGCACATGCAGTCTTGTAAAGGATCCACTATGATGTATATGGACCTTTCTCGATAACCTCCACTACCAAACACAATATTTTGTCATTTTTATTAATGACTTCTCAAGGAAGTGCTAGATCTTCTTCATGCAGAAGAAGGATGATACATTCTCCAAGTTCATAGAATTCAAGGCTTTGGTTGAGAAATAAACTGACAAGAAGATGAAGGCTCTCAGGAGCGATAATGGATGTGAGTATGTTTCAATGAAGTAAAAAAATTATGTGTGAAATAAGGCATTCGAAGAGAGCTAAAAACACCCCACAACCCACAACAGAATGGGGTGGTTGAGAGAAAGAATTGTAGCATTGTGGGAGCTCAGAGGGCTATGTTACATGACCAAGGCCTACCACTGCATTTGTGGGCCAAGGCATGCAACATAACAATCTACTTGCAGAACCATATTCCTCATCATATTTTTGGTGTGATTACACTGGAAGAGGCCTTTGTGGGGAGAAATTCAGATGTGCCACACTTCAGTATTTTTGGAGCCTCTATTTACAACCATGTCTCCAAATAATCAAGGAAGAAGCTTGAGCAAACAACATAGTTGAGGGTATTTTTGGGTTACACAGAAACTCCTCACAACTACCGTGTGTACTTACCTTCCCTCAAAATGACAGTTTTACGAAGGGATGTAAAGTCCGATGAGGAGAAAGCGATGTAGTGATCTCTTGAGAGGGAAATTCAAATCCCGCCAGAAGAGGAGCTTCTAACTCTGAGGGAGGAGCCTCAGAAAGTTATGGAGCAACCATAAATTAAGGAGCAGAGAGTGGAGACATCCACTCAAGCATACCCATATATAGAAGTTAGAAAAGGCACTAGGGAAACTGATAGATATGTGTAGGTTGCGAAGGAGAATGTGGGAGCTCCTTCAAATTTTCACAGGAAAAGGAGGTCACCTGAGAGGTACACTAGCTACAATGCTCTAATGACTGAGCTTGTAGATACTGAGTCATCCTATTTCAAGGAAGAAGTTGAGAAACCTGTTTGTGTTGATGCAATGGTGGAAGAATATGAATCCATTGTAAATAACATTGTTTGGGAAGTGGTCCCAAGACCAACAAATAAATAAATTGTGGGTTTGAGATAGATCTTCAAGGTTAAGAATGCAGCAAACAGAAGCATAAACAAGTATAAAGCCATATTTGTGGCCAAAAGATTCTCTCAAGTTGAGGGAATTGGCTATGAGGAAACCTTCACTCATGTAGCAAGGTATTCATCCATTATATTAATTCTTACACCGGTTGTGCAAATGGGGTGGAAAATCCACCAGATTGATGTAAAAAAAAAAAAAAAAAATCTCAATGTAGTTATTGAGGAGGAGGTGTACATATAGCAACCAAAAGGTTTTGAGACATCTTATCGAGAGTATCATGGGTGCATACTCAAGCGAGCTTTGTACAGTCTTAAACAAGCACCATATGCTTGGTACACTAGGATCGAAAATTGTCTCACTGGTTTGGGCTTCAGTACCAATAGGATCGAAAACTATCTCACTGGTTTGGGCTTCACCAAAAGTGAAGCAGATAAGAACCTTTATCATATCTTGGTAGAAGGTAAATTGATTATTATTTTCTTAGATGTTGATGATTTAATTTTAATTGGTGATGAAAAATTAATCAGATCTTGAAAGGAGAACCTTGCAAGGGAATTTGAAATGAAGGACATGGGTCTCATGCACTACTTCCTCAGGTTGGAAGTATGGCAAGGCGATGGGGAACTATTTGTGTCTCAAGGCAAGTATGAAAATGAGATACTATAAATATTCTACATGGAGAAGTTGTAAACTCATGGAGACACCTCTAGTGACCAACTGGAGGAAGGAGGATGCCACTTCAAGTGAAGAAGTGGATGCTACCATTTATCGACAGCTAGTCAGTTCACTAATGTATCTTGTGAACACACGACCAAATATGTGCTATGCAGTCAACTAGTAGAGCCAAGATATGGTTAGGCCAACCAAATTATTTTGTAAGGTGGATAAGCATGTTTTATGGTACCTCAGAGGCACTACCCAATTTGGAATATGGTACAAATTGATTGAGGGAGTGAATTTGTCTGGCTTCACAGATGCAGATTGGGTGGGCAGTCCATCAGACCGAAAGAGTACATCAGGTGGAATTTTTAGTGTTGGGTCCGAAGTTTTTCCCTAGTACAATAGGGAGTGAAGAACTGTGGCACTAATCTCGGTAGAAGAAGAGTACATGGTTGCAATTCAAGCAACATGTAAGGCGATATGTATGAGAAAGATACTTGTGGTACTGTTTTGTCAAATTATGGATCCAACTATGATATATTGTGATAATCATATTTGTATCAAGCTCTCTGAGAAACATGTATTTCACGATCGATTCAAGCATATAGACATCTGGTATCACCATTTACAGGACTGTGTGCAGAGAAAGATAATGTTGCTACAATACATTCCGATAGCGGAACAAGATGCTGGCATTTTGACAAAGGATTTTTCAAGAGAGAAGTTTGAGTTCCACAAGTGCAATATAGGGGTGGTTGATAATCCCTTTCTTTCTGAGAGGGAGTATTAAAAAATGCAGCAATAAAGTCTCAATTTGATTTTTCCTTGGTCAAATTGAGAAAATCTGAATGTCCACATCAACAGATAACTTGAATGCAATTAAATTGTGTGGCATGGCTTGTGTCACCTAGTTTAATCAGTAAATTAGATTTAGAGGAGTTGGAGTTCAATTAAGCATGTGTGATTTCTATTTTGTAGCAATAAAGGTCAGTTATTTCAAGTTGTTTTCAATTAAACTAGTTCTAACAGTTGTGCATTGAGACTTCAGTCTACCTCAGTGATCATCTAATTAACTTATCAATCATCCCAAAATATCTAGTGCATGCAAAGAATTCAAATTCCCCAGTTGTGGTGGAGATTCTAAGGTAGTGTAACATTAGTTGTAGAATAGTCTTGAGTGTACAAGTGTTGCATGCAGTCAGATGACTAACATTGGGAATTGTGCAATCATTTTGGAGGAAATCCCTAAATAATAGAGGCCTAATTTCCTCATGATTTGTGCAAGGAAATAGGAGCTCAAGAAGAGGCAGAAATTGACTATGTCTGGGTCAGAGCTTCTCAGAGAGAAGAGAGATAGGTTATTCACTTGCAGGTTGACCAAGAAATTGTAATACATATTTATTCATCAGATTAATGCAAGTAGGAAAAGGGTTTTTTAGTAGATTTCATTCCCCTAGAAAAAATTGTGTGCATGTTTTTTATTTCTCATTGCATGTTTGTGATTGATGTTCTAAATTATGAATTGAATTCCATGGAGAAGTAGAGTAGTTTTGTGTCTTGTGGTTTTGATTAAAATTTCATGAGAAATTGCAAATCTACACCATAATTTATACATCATAATTTACCTTGATTAGAAAATGGGTTAATTTATCTCCAAGGGTCCTAACCTCTTGCTTTGATCTATAAACATTATATAAATGACCTTAAGAGGGTTTCTTCTTAATCTCATATTGCCATTTGATTCCTCTTGACTCCATTTCCCTAGTTGGATATTGGCATTGATCTTCATATCCCTCCATCACCTATTCCAAAAAATCCTAAAAAGCTTAAAAGACCCATTTCGTTGAGGCCACATTTGGCATCACCTAAAGTTTCATCTATTAGTGGTAGTAATATTAGGTATAACCCCCTTGAGTTGTATGTGAGATAGCCTAAAGTGAGAGAACAATTTCTTGAGGTGAAAATCGGTAACCTTCCTAGACTTTCCCTTATATTTTACATTGTGGATTGCGGATTTTACCATTTATATACAATTTGGTAGGTAAGAATTATATATCTTGACTCCAATATTTATATCAGCTTATTTAAAATCCAATTTGTAAAACTATGAGTTGATATATAAATAAGTGAAAAGTTGATTTTTTTTCCAAGTAAACATTCATGAAAAAAACCTCTTAAGCACTTCCCCTCATTCTAAGGATGTTACCCAGTGTAAACCCTAGATTTTTCATGCTACAAGTGTAGTTCAACAATTCATGAATAAATTATATAATCTCACCAACAATTGACTCACTAAGAGCAATATGTCACATAGTGGGACTTAAACTTTCATGGGAGGGTAACAGTTATCCTTTCAACCACTTTGGGATACACATAATTGACATATCAGAATTTGATTTATAACATAATATTTAACTTTCATATACTTGAATAAAATATTATTTGTTAAATATGATTCTCACATTAATGGTTAATAATAGATTAAAATAGTTTTTTCATACAACATTGTGTTATAAAAATAAAATATTAAATCAACTATACAAGGAATCTCGCAATACTACCTAAAATGTTGGATTCCAAACATTTGTTCTTTTATTTTTGCCATACTTTATTTTAGAGTAGAGTTTACACAAGTAGAGTTATATAAATTGAAAGCATAATTTATTGTAGAAGTAATACATAACTAAAATATATTTTGATGTCAATCTTGTCTCACGTAGGTCACCATATATTGAGGCAATTTATTGAATTCATCCATTCCTTTGGCTAGTCTTTGAGTGGTGTGACATGTTCATATTGCTCACTTACTTATGGTTCTAGCATAATTTTATTTTTCTCTTATAAGAGGGATTGTTGAAGTTCTGATATTTCTAGGTTCACTTCTCTTCTTCCACCTTATTTACCTATATCACCCTAGTTTGGGGGTATGAATCTAGTGGAGGTTTATGGGTCATAGATGATTGCGGAGATAATAATGGAGATTCCTTAGGTATTGTAGGAGGGGGAGTATCTAAGTTTTTTTTTCTCCCTAGATGGGATTCATGCCTAAGGTTGTAGGCACCTATTGTTATTTTTGGGTTTTAACTTGTTGGATAGGCTTTAGGGTATTTTTACTACTCAAATGGTGAACCTCCATAGTCCCTACCAACCAAGTGGGTTTTTGTCATTGTTTCTTGTTTGATTGGTATTTGGATTCTTGTTGTTGTGGGGTGCAATCTTCCTTGTTTGAAAGAAAGTCTTACATCAAAGGAAACATGTCATAATCTAATGGTTAGGGATAGATTATTCGTTTGCTATTGAATTCATTTCCATAAAAATACTTTGTAAGCATCCATACCTATGTATAGTAATGTGTTGAGCCATGTTTCCATAGTTCTAATGTGACATTATTCCAAAATTATTTTTATTTCATGAAGTGAATCATAACCCAAGAAGTGAAATGCAAGTGGTACCTAAACTGAAACAATAGAGAGGTTCAAAGTAAGGTTGAAGGTTGTATTACATGGCTTTATGTAGAGTCCAGATCTACCCCCAAACCAAGGTCCATAATTGAGGATTTTCTCTGTCTTCTACAAGGTCAAATTTTGTGATGAGATTTTTTTTACAAATATGTATATGAAGGCTTTATCCTTTATTTCCCCATTGTAGGTAATAGATATCCATTGGAAAAGATTTATCACCTCTGGTTAAATAACATTAGCCCTGAAAATGTGCCATTTTCTTTGTAAAAGTTTGACCATTCCATTGTGTCTTCTATTACTACTATGGAGGGAATCAATGTATAATTTATGTGTAGACTTTGGGAAGTTGAGGGGAGATTTTCCCTATATTCCCTTAAAGCATCACATCCTTGAAAAAATGCATAGGGATTGTGACAAATGATTACAATCCAAGTTTTGAAGTTTTCAATAGGTTTATCTTCAAGGAGATAGGAGCTCTCTGATCCAAGATAAATGGAGGTGGGAAAAATTTCCCTTAACAATTGACAAAGAGACACATAAAGGTGAATTATGGACTTCCATGAAGACTAAGGGCGCCAATATAACTACTAAATTGTAGGCCATCAATGAGCCTAAAGCTGTTATCCTTGAGAAGAAAAGGATTGTACATATATTGAAAAGATATGCATCTACTGTTGAGGTTGAGGGAAGAAGGCATTTAAGAGAGAACTAAGAGTCCAGAAGTGAAACTGGCAAAGTAGTGAACATATAACCCTAACTACCACACTTAAAAATTTTGATAGTGTTATCTCTTTCTTATCTTTTTATCAAATATTAAACTAATTATACATGAAGAAGTGATACATATATTCATGGATTTATAATAATGTTTTATGTTGAATAGTAATTTTAAGATTTACACTATGTGAAGATTGAGAATAGTCCAATGTTTCAAGTGGAATCACCAGCCATCATGAGGGATAGAAGCAAACCGTAGTGGATTGGGAAAGAGTGTCAAGAGGGATATAAAGAGGGTAATATTAACGTTAATATTAATGTTCAATTGGAAAAAGAATAATATAAAAATGAGTTGATAGGGATATTTGACTTAGAAATTTTTATAAAATATTGAGGTTTGACCTTGACACACACAAAATCATATGTTTTAGCAAAATGGCCAATTTTTATGTAACTAACACAACCATATAAATTGAATGGCTAATAAACATCGATACGTAGGACACTGAGGTCATGAGACATTTCAAATTGGTAAGATTAAAAACATCATAAAAATGACCTAAAGTATAAAAAAAATTAAACTAATATTATCATTAATCCTTGACAAGGCACGACTATAGCATTGAATTTGCCTCTTGATCATTATTAGTTTAACATTGACCAATTAAAGTTATAATGTTTAAATTTGAAAAATAAATATTTATTTTTCAATATATTAAAAAAACTATTTTTTAAACATTTGATTGGACCGTAACTTAAGGTATTATTGTAGCATTTGTACAAGAAAATGCCATGTGGATAACTCCGTTCCAATTTTTTTGCCACAATCTATGGATACAGCTGCAATATTCATGCTATGATTTTTAGATATTTGTGCAACAAGAAAACCACCCAAAATTAAAATCCTTGAAAATAGCTCATATGTAGGCAACTAACATATTTACCATCAACTATTGCCCACCATAATTTAAGAATGTCTCTACATAAAAAATGGATAGGAATTGACCACTATTAGTTTAGCATTGATCAATGCAAGTTATGATGTTTAACTTTGAAGAATAAATATTTATTTTTCAATATTATTAAATAATTTCTAGTTTTCCTGCAATATATATTTCTCTAAATTTTCCAAATTTCTATCAATTACAACTCAAACTCAAATTTGTGTTGGAAACAATAATTAATACTAGGGGGTGAATCAATATTAAGGTTGATTTTAATTTTAATGCCAATTTATGTTGTTCATTCAATCTTGGCAATCATTCATGTGAGATATAAAAAGCATATCTTGTAGCAACAATATGAATAAAGACATGAACACACAACAACACCATGAGTAGCATACACATATGAGCATATAGGTTTAATGTGGAAACCCAAAAGTGAAAAATCACCAATATTTGCTTATTATGATTGAATTCTTAAGCCACTACTTAGATTACATCATATGCTTTCTTGAGAACCTACTCATAGGAAGCACCAACTCCCTTAGATTATTTTCTAGCACCCACTAGTAGGAAGCACCAATTCCCTCTTTTGAAAACACCTGAGTAGCTTACCAGAAGCATCAACTTCATGGATTTATGCGAGCACTCACTTGCAGGAGGCACCAACCCCCAACCTATCCTTCATACACCCACTTAGATAGAATCCCCAACTTCTTATTTTGTGGGCCCCAACCTATAGTCCATAAGGAATTTACTGCTCTCTGTGTTTTGCACTCTCTACCTCATTTCAGCTCTCTATATTAGGCAAATATTGGCCCTTTGTTCTCCTCAACAACACACGTTATTACTTAACCCAACAATTCTCCATTCTCTACTCATTATGCTCACTCTGCAATAGCAAACTCCACTCAACACTTGACCCTCACATAGTCATCATGGTAGCTCTTGACCTTAGTTGTTCCATAGGCACTCTTGGCCTTTCTTAGTAGCGTGCTCTCTCACATATCTCACTACAATGCTTCATACCCTCGCATATTTCACTACTGCAATCCATAGTTTTTTTTTTTTTTTTTTGCTACACACGCATTGATGTTGGAACTTGTGTGCATCACTCTACTCGAGTGTACTCCAATATGGCTCCCCATTATGTTGTTATGTCCTATTACATAGTTACTACAATTCCATAATTTAGAGAATGGGATTTCATAAGGACTACTTTGCTGAAAATTGAAGCCCACTCCTACCTGCACACTTTTGGTATAACTGTCGAATATAACACACAGTGCTAAATTGGTTGTCGACCCATTCATACCTTTAAACATGCATCCCCAATTATTTATGTTGTATAGACTGAAGGCTTAATATCCCACAATGCCTTTTTTTCATTATGTTATGCTCTTAACCTGCAAGATGATACCAGAATATCAAATATGCGAAGAGATATACCCAGAACATAGACATTGAGAAACAACAACAAGTATTTTATTATTCATAAAGCAATGTTCACTTGCCTCTTCGAGGGGGCAACCTCCAATAGAGCCAAGCTCGATTACAAAATAAGACACGATGCTCCTCGCAGGGATTCTCTATCCGTTATATATGATTCGTACATGCAATACCATGGAGAAATAACATGGTTCTTATTAATACCATCTATCTGATACCATGGCCTATTTGCAACTAATTGTGGTCCCTTCATTAAATGCGGGTTAACCACTTACAATTATTAATATGGGCTTTATTGACTCTTTACTTAACTATACTTCTGACTCGATCCTACTACATAAATAAGGGGATTAGGGTGGGACCCTAACATGCCCTCCCCCATAAGAATAGCCTTGTCGTCAAGGCTGAAGCTACGGAAACTGTTGAAGAATAGTGGCTAGTTCCCAGGTTGCATCTCCCGGAGACGTGTCTTTCCACTTGACGAGGACTTCCTTGATCATGCGACCACATAGGTGTCGTTCTTGTGTGTCCAAGACCTATTCAGGTTGGAGCCAAATTGACCCTTCTTCATCTAGTTCAGGTAGACTGGTTTGAATTCTGCAATTGTTCCCAATCACTTTCTTGAGGCATGAGACATGGAAAACTGGATGGATTTTTGTAGTGGGTGGCAAGGCCAGCTTGTAGGCCACTTCTCCAATGCACTAAAGTACTTGATACGGTCCGTAAAATTTTGGAGATAGTTTCTGACACCCCTTGTCTTTGAGTGATGTTTGCTTATATGGTTGCAGCCTCAAAAATACCTAATATCCTTCTTGAAATTGACGTTCTGGTCTATGTTGATCTACCTATTGCTTCATGTGGTTTTGAGCTTGATGAAGATTCTCTCGAAGATGGGCAAGCATGGTTGTACAGTTCTGTAGGAGTTGATCCACTGCTTGTACCTTTGAGCACCCCTTGATATAAGAAGTAGGGGGAGGGAGTTGACCATAAACTGCTTCATATGGAGTCATTTTAGTGGTGGCATGATAGTTGGTGTTATACCACCATTCAGCTAGAGGTAACCATTGTACCTAGAGATGTTGCTTTTCTGAAGTGAAACACCTAAGGTAGGTTTCCAGACATTTTTGACTACTTCAGTTTGACCATCAGTTTTTGGATGATAGAAAGTACTGAGCTTTAGTTGGGTACCTTGTAGCCTGAAGAGTTCCTGCCAAAAATTATTGGTGAAGACCAGGTCACGATCAGACACAATGGAAGTGGGCATGCCATGCAATTTGAAGATCTAATCCATGAAAGATTGAGCGACCAAAGTTGGTGTAAAAGGGTGTCCACCACCACCATGATGACTAACTTGTTTCCTGACTTTGGAAGGCCTGTAATGAAATCCATAGAAACCTCCATCCATATTGATGTTGAAATGAGCAATGGTTGTAATGTGTCTGGTGCTTTGACAGTCTCTCCTTTGTGGCGCTGACAAATGTCGCATTCCGCTACAAAAGTAAGAATGTCCTTTTTCATTCCTATCCAAAAAAATGATCTTCGAGTGCGAGCATACATCTTCTTAAAGCCTGAATGTCCTGTAGTGGGGGATGAGTGCAACTCCACCAAAATGTGTATTTGAGGGTGGACGTTGGTGATAGTACGACTCTGTCCTTGTAGCGCAAAATCTCATCCTACCACAACTAGCCCTTGGTGGAATTTGGATCTACCTGCAATTGAGTAATGAGTTGGAGAGCGAGGGATGTGAAAACCATTCCCTGCGAGCCTCTTCAATCCATTCTAGAATGGGAAGGGAAATTGCGAGCAAGGTACTTTCATCCTCAAATTGGCAAGATAATGCATCTGCTACAATATTTTCACGTTCTTTCTTGTAAATTATCTCATAATCATATCCCAGCATTTTGGCGAGCCATTTATTTTGTTGTGGTGAGGATAGGCATTGCTCCAAAAAATGTTTAAGACTTTGATGGTTTGTGTGGATTTGGAAGTGTCGCCCCAACAAGTAAGGTCGCCAGGTATCTACTGCATGTAAGATTGCCATCATCTCCTTCTCATAAGTAGATTGTCCCAAATTCTTCCCACTTAGTTGTTGGCTTGTGAAGGCCAAGGGTCGACCTTCCTGTATTAAGATTGCCCCAATACCTGTACCTGAAGCATCACATTCAATGACAAAATATTTGGTGAAGTCTGATAGTGCTAAGATTGGAGTGGAACACATGGCATTTTTGAGAGCTGTAAAGGCCTGTTGTGCTTCATCATTCCAGAAGAATGAACTTTTCTTGAGGAGTTGAGTGAGGGGCCTTGCAATGTGACCATAGTTGCGGACAAATTTGTGATAGTAGCCTGTGAGACCCAAAAATCCTCTCAGGCTCTTCAAGGTCTTAGGTTGAGGCCACTCCTGCATTGCTTGGATCTTTTTGGGGTCCACCCTGACACCTTCACGCCCCACAATGTGGCCCAAATACTCAAATTCTTCCATGCCAAAAGAACACTTGGACATCTTAACAAATAATTTATGCTCTCGGAGCAGGTGCAAGAGCTAACCTACATGCTGAAGATGTGCGGCCCAAGTGCGACTGTAAATGAGGATGTCATCGAAGAAAACAAGGACAGATTTTCTGAGTTATGGTTTGAGCAGGT
Organism: Pinus taeda; assembly: GCA_000404065.3. NCBI lineage: Eukaryota > Viridiplantae > Streptophyta > Pinopsida > Pinales > Pinaceae > Pinus > Pinus taeda. The sequence goes on from APFE030749662.1 coordinate 21,070, forward strand.
GGTTCATAACACTCTGAAAAGTAGATGGGGCATTGCAAACACTGAATGGCATGACTAGAAACTCATAATGGCCTTCATGAGTTTGGAAAGCAATCTTTGGAATGTCGACTTCTTTCATGCGAATTTGGTGGTAGCTTGAACGAAGATCAAGCTTAGTGAAGAATTGAACCCCATTTAGTTCATCCAGCAAATCATCAACAACCGGGATGGGAAATTTATCTTTGACTGTCAATTTATTGAGGGCCTTGAAGTCTGGACACATATGCCATTTCCCATCTTTCTTGAGCACCATGACCACTGGTGATGAATAAGGACTGATGCTGGGACGAATGACGCCTGCTTCCAAAAGTTCCTTGATTATTTTTTTCTATTTCATTCTTTTGGACGAATGGATATCTATATGGGTGCACATTTGGTGGTTGGGCCTCTAGAACCAAAGTGATGCTATGATCATGTTCCCCTCTCGAGGGTGGAAGCTCATGAGGCTTTTCAAAGACTGGCAGATGGTTATTTAAGATCTGTTGGATCTTAGGATGAATCGAAAGAGAATTGGGTTCGACGGCTTGGATGGCATTAAGTTGAGCTATAACTCCATGTTGGCCCTTTTTTAAAAAAAATCCATCCTATGTGAGCTAATGATAGAGGAAGCTCTTGCCTGGAGTCCACGGAGGGTATGTGTGTGGTTGTTCTGCTTAAAGCTCATATATAAATCTTGGAAATCCATCATGATTGGGCCCAGTGTGTGAAGCCATTCAGCACCAAGGACAATGTCGCACCCTCCCATGTGGATGGCAAACATGTGGGTCTTTAACTAATAATCCCCCATTTGAAGTTTGACATTTTCACAGCGGCCATCACATTTCATTGTTCCCCCATCTGCAATTTGGACTTGGAAGTTAGAAACTGCTCGTACGAAACAATGCACTGCTTCCGCGACTCTTTGATGGATAAAATTATGTGTAAATCCACTATCAATCAAGACTACCACTGGGTGATGCTTAATAAAGCCTCTGATTTTGAGAGTTTGAGGCGAAGAAATCCCTGCCAAAGCATGAAGCAAAATAACTGGTTCTTCAGGGACATGGTCCTTGTGGTTGTTCTCTTCTTCCTCCTCTGGTTCCTCAAGCGATGGGGCTTCCTTCGATGACTATGATCAGTAGCATCAATTTGAAAGAATTTGGGCTCCTTGCATTTATGACTGGGGGAGTATTTTTCATCACAGTAGTAACATAATCCCTGCTTTCTTCTTTCTGCCATTTCTGTAGGTGACACCTTTTGAACCTTAAGTGTTTGGGTAGTGATGTGAGCCTGTGGGGGGTGACCCTTGGAGGTGAAATTTGGGCGATTGGACTGGGCCGCTAACACACGTTCAACTTTATGAGCTACCTTGCAAGCCTTCGACTAGGTGGGAGGTTGGTGCAGTCGGACGTGAGCTTGTATGGCCTCTTTAAGACCACTGATAAAACATTCCATGTAGAACTCATCTTGTAGACCTATAGTGCGAAAAGCTAAGGCTTCAAAGGCTGTAATCTGTTCATCCATCGTCCAGTCTATCGGGGCTTAGTGAGACAACCCAAAAAAGCAGAGTCATGGTCAAAGCACTCCATAAGAGCTTTTTTGAATGTGTCCCAAGTCAAGGGCCTTCCATTGCAACGTTGATGCCATTACCACCTTTGCCATCTTTCATTGTCCAAGTACATGCTCCCCACCATAAGCTGAGTCTCATTATCCAAGATGTAATTTAGATTGAAATGCTACTCCATTTGTGCTATCCATGTTGTTGGGTGAGAGCCATCAAATTTATGCATATCCAGCTTGGGTGGTCACGGACGGGATTGTTGGTGGGTGCCCCAGAGGTGAAGAGAGTTTCTAGACTCACCCTCATTGTGTTCAGTGTACTGTAGTAGCAAGATGGACGACAGTTTATCTATGGCGAGGTTTCAAAGGAGCCAGGGGGCTTCCGATATACCCAGAGGGTACTTGGAAGACAGTCCGTGCGTGGTTCTGTCTAATGCGCTACTACTTGAAGGGGTACCCATAGGGGTTACAAGGGAGTCCAACAAGCGTGACCACCTCTTGTATTTCCTGCATGCATGCCTCCCCAAATCTGCAGGTTTATGCGCTCAATGACAGATCCCATGGTTTAAAGACGTTGGAACACGTCTCTAGCCAAAAAAAAAAAATTGCTAAAAATGGAGATCCCACCGGCCCTGGAAAGTGCTCTGATACCACTTGTTATGCTCTTAACCTGCAAGACGATACCAGAATACCAAATATGTGAAGAGGTATACCCAGAACATAGACAGTGAGAAACAACAGCAAGTATTTTATTATTCAGAAAGCAATGTTTACTTGCCTCTTCGAGGGGGCAACCTCCAATAGAGCCAAGCTCAATTACAAAATAAGACACAATGCTCCTCGCAGGGAGTCTCTATCCTTTATATATGATTCGTACATGCAATACCATGGAGCAATACCATGGTTCTTATTAATACCATCTATCTAATACCATGACCCATTTGCAACTAATTGTGGTCCTGTCATTAAATGCGGGTTAACCACTTACAATTATTAATATGGGCTTTATTAACTCTTTACTTAACTATACTTATTACTCGATCCTACTACATAAATAAGGGGGTTAGGGTGGGATCCTAACACATTACAATAAGCAAGTAGACCCACACATCTTCCATGTATATGGCTTGGTCACATAACATTGCTCTGTCTTACCATCACTACAATAGAATTAATTCAAAGGATTGGGCTTCGATGTTGTCTTTCTACAGCATGCCATCAAAGATCATAAATTATTGTATGGATCCCCTTGCATGTAACTCTTTTGTTGTACAAACATTGTGCTCTGAGATGGTTTATCATTCTATGGATAGAGCTTCATTATTGTGTTTTGAAAATCGTGGTCCTCACGGCCTTGTATCCTTATCCAAGCCATTAACTATAGTTTTTCCATATTCAAAAAAATGTTGACCCCTCTAATATAGTCCCTTTTATGCATGTGATCATATGTTGTAACCACGGGCCAAAAACTTTAGGCACTTATTTAACCTGACCTCCCAATCTCCTTCAATACCCAACTCTTTAGTGTAGGTGACTAGGCATCGAGACAATGGGCAAACACAGAGGCACTTAAATCCTCTCCTACTCTAGACTTATGCACCCTTAATACTTTGGTAATTTCACACACACACACACACACACACAGATATATATGTGTGTGTGTGTGTGTGTGTGTGTGTGTGTGTGTGCGCGCATAGACTAGAACCAACAACTTAACCACAAAGGGGCTTAACTTGACAATGGAGGTCCAAAGTCGGAAGTCAACCCACCTTCCTACCATGTGCTTGCACTTTCCCTCTGATTAGCCTCAAGGCATGAGTAGCCCAAAATACTTGACTTCAAGCCATTTCTTTGTTTTGGGCCCAAAAACACTTAACACGAGAAAACACCGTTGAACAGACCCCTTGGCACAGTCTGCAGGGAAGTGCCACATCACCATTTTGAAGTCACTTGACACCAATTTGATGTCACAATGGCTACATGGTGCCACAAGTCACCTGAATTTGGCCCAATTGGCCACCTAAAAATGTGAAATTTGCTTGCCACATGTTGCATGCCTAGAGTTCCATGTCACCCAGTGTTGATGTCATCCTGCTACCAATCATACACTGCCAAGTTTCCTCGCTCTAATTGTCCATGTTGTCACATGTCTTCATCACTAGTATTGGGTCCCATATAGGTCAGGATTCGAAGTTTGGGGGTCAATCAAATTTTTTCTTCTTGCAATGAGGCCCGAATAGGTTGGGGGTTGGAGTGTTTTCTATTATCCATCTCTATTTTCCAAGTGGCCTGATCTTCTTAGCCTTCTTACTGGCAGACTTCAAACTACCATAACTCCTTCATCCTTTGGAGTTTTCCTAAGTGCATTATACCGTTGGAAATGAATTTCCAAGTCATGTCCAACCATGCACTTTGAAGAGGCAACTAAGATTATCTCATGAAGAATAAATGCCTTCAAAGCTAACAATGCCAATAATCATCCAACCTTGACCTTGGCAAGAAATAATGATTAGTCATAATGTATTAAGGCTAATTCACATAACTTTCTACTATGATGGTTCTCAACGAGAGACTAAAACTACCAAAGCACTCCCCCTGATATCCTAGCACAAGTTGATAGGCTCCAAATCCAACTGAAATAGGAGACACACTTCATCACTTAACTACAGACAACCAAAAAAACTCAATCAATGCCACATAATTATGCCAAAAAACTCCCTTGACATGATCATCTCATCCATGCACTTAGGTTGTCATCAATGCATACACACGAAAGCATAAAGTTGACATTAATGCTAACACACTGATGCCATCTATCAACCTAACAATGCCAACAATTTGACAGACCCATCAAATAATTTTAAGTTAATTTGGACATAATGATCATATGTGAAATTTTTATGAAAATATATTTTTCAACTT
>APFE030749662.1:25801-43346 GCA_000404065.3 Pinus taeda
ATTTGCAAATATTTCTTATAGTTTAAATCCATACCATCCATATATTAGTTATTGATAACTAACTTAAAATTATGAAAATATTATTCCAAAATAAACACGCATGTCAAAATAATGAAAATCTTACCATTTTTTATCAATTATTTATGATTACCACCCATTTTCTCACTTATTTATATTTTCTTTATTTCTTGATTTTTTTCTTCACAAAAGAAAACCATATATATTCACAAAGCAATAATATATAGATAAGTAGTATGAATTGAATTTTCCTGTCGATATAGACCTCCACATTAAAAAAAAATATATCCTACAGAACAAACATCTCTAAAAAACAATAGAGTAAAAAACCTTCATGGTTAGAAGGAGAGGTTGGTCCCCATTGACTCATCTTCCTCCCCATCTATGATGACATGATAATTGATTGAGCCGATCGACAATTCAAGAGCTTCTTTGTACAAATTATGAACCTCCATGTTCATCTCCCAGAGAATGTGACATAATATAATATGCTCAAAAGAGTTTGTGTCATCACGTATGTCTACTGATAATGATTCCATTTCCAAAATTATTACCTCTTCCTTTGGATTTTCACAATCTATAACCATCTTTGAGTCACCCAACACTTGCAAACACGATACATCTTTATCCTTTGTTAGGTTCAACAACACCCACATGGCTACAAACTCTTCCTTGTTATTCAATCCTCTTTCTGGTGCATATTTGCATTTGATTTGATTATTATGATTGAGGTAGAGAACCATTCCCACCCCACATTTGGGGGGGTGGCCTTAGTTGGCCCCATATAAAAACCCCCATGGATAACCAAATTCTAAAAGTGGCATTATCAAGTTCCTGGGGAAATGTTGTTTAGGTTTTGACTTGAACTCATGTGCCAAAGCTGAAATTTTGGTTGCACAAAGATACAGAGGAATATATTTCTCTTGGAACATACTTTGGTTCCTATTCCACCAAATGTGAGATATTAACAAGCAAGGCATGGTAAAATAAGTTTCTACATATTTATCCTACCACCACATTATGCAGAGATCAACTAATGAGGGGCCCACCCTCTTTGGATTTAGAGTAGACCATAATATTCTACAAATGTTCTTGGTATACTTTCAATATATAAAGAGGTGTCCATAGTTCTCCTCATGTTGTTTTCACAATGCACAATGATTGGGGCCATGCCAACCCTTTCTTAGAAATTTTTCCTAGGTCGAGAGTCTGCTATTGAATTCCAACTATAAACATAATTTTGATTTCAATGGAGGTTTAGTCCTCCATAACACCTTCCACCATCAGAATCTGGAACCCATTATGTGTTCTTCCAACCATGAGTTATAACCCAATTTTGTTGTAAATTCTCTATTAAGTGGGTTGTTTTTCCAACACGGAGAGTCATCTACATTGTCCCTCAGATGAATCTGTGCCTCCAATAAAATAAAAATGAATATTTCATTCTTCTGCCAAATCAACACTAATCTGCAAGTCCCTGGCCATTTTCCATCCCTCCCTACCCTTTACCTAAGGGATTGGAGTAACAACATCATCCAACACCACAATATTTCACTAACTCAATTCCTGATAGCCTGATAATTATTCCCAGCTCCAACCCAAGGATCACAACTAATTTTAATGGATCTATTGTTCCTAGCCATCCAAGACGTCCAATGTCCAAACAAAGGGAAATCCTTAACCAAGGCTTTCCAAACAATAGATCTTATAATTGTCTTATCTACAGATCTAAACTAGTCTGAGATTAACATGCCAGGAAAATATTTAGTCTACACAACTTTGAAACCATAAAGGAGTCCCCCTCATTAGACGCCATCAATTTTTGTCTGCTAAATCCTTCACAAAGAGGTGAATCTCCTTAAGTCTCCAACCTCTAAGATCTTTTGGATCTAGGATGAAGGACCCATTTACTGACACGATGTCCTTATGATCATTGGAGCCAAACTAGAGGAATGTTAAGAAAATTTTATGAATCTGATTGAGAACACCTTTTAGAATAACTATTATAGAGTTATAATATTTAGGTATGCTTTCCAATACTTCTTTCACCAAGACCAGTCGAACTCCCCCAGATATACAAGGATTCGACTATCCCAAAATTCTCCCTTTAACATTCTTGGAATTCCAAGACAAATCATCTTTTTTATATTTGAATGGTTTCAAATGGAATCCTAGATATTTTATTCCATCTTCTAGTGCTTTGATAGGAAAGGGAAAGATTTACTAAGCTTGCATCATGGCCTCCAAATACCATCCATTAAACTCAAGAAAATATTTCAACCAATTTATAACCTTTCTTATAACTTTGAAAAATAAGTCTAGAGAAATATTCAAGGATGTGATTTCCCTACAAGAACTAGAGGAATGAGCCAACAATTCATCCAAAAACATCAAGTGAGATATATATACAGAGTCTGAGATTTTAAATCCTCCAAAAATACCCCTACTCTGAGCCTCTGTCATTAGGATAATGGAAGTGTCAGCAATAATCAGAAAAAGAATAGGTGAAAGAGAATAACTCTACCTTATACCCCTAGAAGCAGTGAAGAAGTGGGAGGGTGACTCATTAATCAGAACTAAAATGAAAGTGCATTGAACACATCCCATAATCTAGTTGACAATATTGATACCAAAACCCAATTGAATGAGCACCAACCTAAGAAAGGTCCAACTCACCCTGTCATATTCCTCGAACAGGTCCAACTTTAGGATCATCGCTTTTGAATCAACCTTCTTAATCAAATGGAATACCTCTTAGTCTATAACAACAACATCATGAATCTTCCTCTAGTGGAGGAATCTGAACTATTCTTTTGATATGAAAGCAATGAGAATCGAATTAATGTTGACTTCAATTACTTTGGATATTAATTCATATATTAGATTGCAATAGGAAATAGGCTTGTAATCCCCAAATGATGAACCATCACGATTCTTCGTAATTAGGAAAATGAAGGTAAAATAGAACGAGGTAAGGATTTTACCTGAGGCTTGGGATTCACACACTACTTTGATAAGGTCCTCCTTTAAAAATTTATAAAATCCTATATAAAATTTCATTAGGAAACCATCAAGGCCAAGGATTTCCCCCATCTGCATTAAGGAAATAACAACCCATATCTCCTTCTCAGTGACAACATCCGAAAGACAAGCATTCATTTCCTCATTTACAATTTTAGGGAATTTTTTGACCACCTGCAAGATCTCTAGAATTGGGCATCCATGCCAACTATCCTCTACACCAACGAAAGAATCCAACCTATTTCCAATGGTTGTGAAGGTCTCCATCCCCCAAATATGTAGCAGTTGGCCCAGAAGAAGAGCCCAAACCCTTATTTTATCCACCAGCTCCTTCTTAGGGTCAAAATCAATGGACCATGGCTTTAAAAATATACACTCCTTACTTGAGTTCCAATTTTGCTTCATAATTAAGTCATAGTCCCCATCCATGCTGAAATCAAAATCCAAACCAAAGTATGAATCACGAGGTCATAGCTTAAGTGAGGATGCCAAGAAGAAGAAACCCATGATTTTAGAAATGAACTTGAAATAGTTCTAACCATGAATCGACCTATTAGGGTTTTTCCCTTGAAATCCATTATGCGCAATAAGGAAATATCCTTTCCTACTGTGAGACTAACCACCTCTCATTGTTTTCTAATATCTTTTCTTCTCTTGTGATGGAGAGGGGGGAGTTCAGGTTTAGTGGTTGTCTCAATACTTATGTCATCTATTAAAGGAAGTGGAAAAGGATCAACACCTAGGAGATTAACCCATGGTGGAGAAACTGAGGCCACTCTAGCCATGTTTTGAGGCAGGGGATTCATGCAGGGGGTGCATGATCCACCTTTCACCTTCTGCTGAAAATTAAGATCCCTACCCGATGCGTCCACTAACAACAAGTCTAGTAGAAATTTTAAGAAGCACTCTCCCTTCAATGTTCTGACTACCCTCGAAAGATATGTCCACATGACAGACCCAACTCATAATCTAGATCCATCCCTCTATCATACACTAGCCAATCCATAAATTGAATGTGCCCTAATAGTTTTTCAAAGAAACCTGTGCACCTTCTCAAAGAAAACCCCCCTTATGCTTTTCTTACTTATTGATGTAGTCAATTTTTTTTTATAGTATAATATTTCTTCTCTTACTTGAATTTATATGTGCAATCTGCAATCTCTTACTTGAATTTATATGTGCAGTCTACCCATAAATTATTTTCATTTTATTAATTTTCATTACTTTTATTTTTTAATTCGAAGTAATTCGATTTTAATTAAATAAAGATATTTCACACTGTAAATTAAATGGAATAATAATTTTAATGATTTTTTACTTTTTCATTCTTTTATCTTTTTTAATAAATATATGAAAAAATTGGCTTTATATTTTTGCAAAAAAATTATAAGTAAAAACAGAAAAGTCACCAATATCTTAGAAGACTTGGTCAATTACAAGAGGATGTTTAGGATATTAAGTTTAAGTTATTATTAAGGTTACATCCCAAAGTTAAGAATATAACACAATTGCATAATATGTACATAAAATGTTAATTATAATATTCCAATAAATTTGTATTTGGAGTTGTCTTTAGTGCGACTTTTTGGACTTCTCCCAGCACTAGAATCCAACAGAAAATTTTGAGGTGAAATATTGATTTTTGTTATTTAAATTGACCTCCTGACTATATATATGGATTCAACACCCTAAAAAACTCATAGGGCACTTCGATTGTGTAGGGGTTACTCATCAAGCTTGTGATTTCAATAAATTCCTGCCGGATTTTTGAGAAATTAGACTAGAAAAGCTTCCAAAAAGTCTCACTAAAGACAACTCGTTTGGATTTTTTACATTATATAAAAAGTAATAAATATATAAATTATTATTTTTGTTATATAAGTAATAATTTTTTTTTCTTTTTTATATTTATGGGATGATTATTATGAGTAAAACATCTTATGAACTTTTGGGAAATGGCATTGTTGATCATTCATATGTTTTAAAAAGGCTTGATGGCGAGACAAGAGAATGGATTCTACATGGCTTAGGAAGGGTGGTGGAAGATGGTGGTTATGTGCCACAATGCTTCAGCATGGGAGGAAAATTGATTTCGAAGACTTGGTACCTTCAAGGTGGTTGCAGACTTCACCACTATTATGGTGTATCAAACAATCACTAGCAATGCTTGTGCACAATTTTGTTATGATGAGCATCACTGCAAAATGCATAGGGCTAATTGACAAATTCAAAGCTCTGTCTCCATGTTAAATTGAGGGCGAATTATCTCCTATCGATATATTTAATTTCATGGTTCTGATTCCTTTCGTCTTGGTTTAATATTCTCCTTGAAGTTATTTACATGGGTAGTAGGTGTTACCTTTTTATGTTTTCATTTCTCCATCCCCTAGGTGGAGCATCTCTAATTCACTCTTTATGCACCAACCTTACACTTTAGCTCATATCCCAACTTTGTGCATTCCTTTGTCTTTCATGATTCTCCAATGTTGGTCACCTAACCCATCCCGGCTTTGGTCTCATCTCTTGGGATGACTCTGCCTAGCCTCATCCACCTTGAGATTGTATGGTATCACTATAAGTTGTTTCCTCTACACTAGTCTCTTAATTCCATTCTCCAATCTCATTTTATCCAACTTGTTGTCTCCAGTTTATTCAACCCCACTCTTTCAAGTTTATATCCAATGATATCTAAGGGAAAGAATATCTACGTAGGGCTTTAGCTAAACATGTTGAATGGTTGAGGAAGATATATAGGGTAGAGAGGAAGAAGAGGCCCTTATGGTTTGAGGGTAAAAGGTACTTCCTATGAGGTAGCCAATGAATATTGGGACAAAACTGCCCCCAATTTGGAGAAAAAATTTCCATTATTGAAAGCAAAATAAGACTCACACACTAGCACACATGGTTGGGAGGTCAATGCTAAGATCGGTAATTGGGTGCTAGACGTAGGCCATTTTAGGGATCACGTCATGAAGTATTGGAAAATAGTTGAATTTTATTGGCATATTAAAAATTTGGTTGGGAAATGTCTTCAAGACATGGATGAAGCTCATGAAGAAGTCCTGTAATTGGATGAGGTTATGCTTTAGTTGAAGGAGATTAAAAGAAAACTTCTTACTCACTCCCCTCAAGATCCAAGACTCTTAGCTACTACTGGTGCATATATACACACAAATCATGGTCATAGCTTTTAGGTTTCAAACTAATCTGGCATGAATATATATTGTATTTTTGGTTTTTCTTTAATAGATCCTATTAAGCTCTACAAGGATAAGCATGATAGGAATTATATATGTTTATGAAATTATTATTAAGATGTATACTGAAAACTTAAATCAAACTACTTAGATTGCTAACTTATTTTGTGGTTGGTCAAATTTCTTAAGTGATAAATGAATTGAAAAATTATGACATATATTTTATTTTTCAAAGATATAATAGAAAACAAATTATTCTTTTGTAAAAATAGAAAACACATTCTAAATTACCAAAAAAAAAACAATATTTAAAATATAATATTAAAATTTTATTTAATTTGATTCATTAAATTATTTAAATAATTTTTATAATTATAGTCAAACACTGAACAAAATCTTTAAATGTTTTAGTCTAATAACTTTAGATTCTAACTATGATATAATATCTAATTTATAATAATTAAAATAAAATTGAAATTGAAAATATTATAATTTTTTATGTAAATTTTCTCACCTTTTCATTAAAACATAATATGTAATTGTAAACTTTAATATTTAATAATAAGTAGTGTAAGTATAGGTTTCTTTTATAAAATAAAAAAATAAACAATAACATTAACATAGTTCAAAGGGGTTGAATCTAATGGTGGAAAGTGAGGGGTTTTTAGTCATTGGGCAAGGTTCAATTCTCGTGAGGCCATAACCTGAAGTTATTGGGGCACCTTGAAGTAGTGGTTGAATGTGTGATTGCACCCAAAAAGATTATATTAAATGGTATTATGTCTTGTGCACACATTACTAGATCAAATCCCACCCCCATGTCCTTCAATTTTTTATCCCAAAGGGGTTGGATCCAATGGTGGAAAGCGAGATTTTTTTCACCATTGGGAATTTCCAATTCCTATGATGGCCTGAACTAAAGTGATGGAGGTGCCTTGAGGTAGTGGTCGAAAGTGTATTTGAACCCAGAGAGATTATATTAAATTCTCTTGTGACCTGCACACAAATAAGTGGATCATAGCTCACCCCCATGTCTTTTGATTTAGAAAGGCACAAAAGGGGGTTAGGTACAGGAAACCCACCATCACCCTAAGTAATGGAGAAGAATGACATGGTTTCTTCACTCCCCTGAGGGACAACTAAATTGTAAGTCCATCAATCCAAACCTCATGCGAGTTAATTGTGGGCGTACTTACATTTTGATGTTTCAATATCAAAAGGTTAGTGTCTTGATTGCAAGTGAATTGTCAAGGAAAGTCTCATGATGATTGTGGGTAACTCGGTATTAAGTTTGGATCTATTTCCATTGCTTCATTCAAGTTTTTTTTATTATTGTCGGATGTTCAAGAGCGATTAAGGAAAATCATCTTTTGGTTTTTCTGTGTCGTCTTGGGTTTGCACACTGCTCTATTGGATTTTCTTTGGGAGAAGCACCAAGCCCTCCTAGCTTGGTTCCTCCTTCCTTTTAGTTGAGAAAATATAGAAGTGGAGTATTGGAAATATTTAGTTTTCCTTGGAAACTCTCTTAAATCTCTTTCTCCCTCAGGTCAAATATCTCCACAACTATTGGAATCGAACATGATGGACATGGCATAGGAATTTTGTTGTTCTCAATGATGAAAATTATTCTCAACTGATTTTGAGACTGGGTTGAATTAGGATTCCATAGGCATATGTTATCTCAGGTATTTCATTGGCCTTCTCTAGCTCGCAATTTGATATTTCATTTTATTGGCTCATACCCTAGTTATATTTTGAAGTTGGTCATTCTCTCTCCCCTTGGATCCTTCTTCTTGAAGTTTCCCCCCTCTCCCATTGGTTTTGGCTTTGGTTCAAGTTGGGTATGTCTCTGTTTCTACCCTTGGGAAGTTTTCACTAGCCTTGTTTCCTTGTGTTCTTGTTCATGATTGGTATGCTCTGGGGCACTGCTCTCATTTCTAGATTGATTTTATAACTTGTATCCCAATGCCCAGGTAGAGGGACTTCTCCCATAGAGGAACAAGTGGTAGAGGATATTTTAGTAGTTCTTAAGTGTGTACTAAGACCCAATCTTTTGCTAGACTATATGACCTTCAGTCTGCCTTGGAAATTCTACAATAAATTCATGCAACAAAGAAGGAAATTATTCATGCTAGAGTCCACACCATTCTAATTATGAAGTTCTAGCCATCGTTGCAGAATGGGAGCATGGTACAAGAAACACCAAAGGAAGACAAAACCAATATCTTCATATTATTGATCTTTACTAGCATATAAAATCATTGCTTGGAAAAGTGTTGCTTGACAAGAATGACACCAAAGATAAGCACCTTCTTAGAATGGAGGAACTCAAATTTCTATTTCAAGACATGGATGATCACATGGATCATCTGGAGACCATTGTTTTGTGTGGCAAGGGACCAGACCCCTCATATAGTCCAGGGAATCAAGTGCCCATAGAAATCTCCACTTTTTCTTGGCTCTCTTCATGCTTCATCTAATGATTACAATTGTTGTTGTTATGTTTCATGATGTTAGTTTAGTTTATTTGGATATTGCTTTTATGTTAGTTGTCGGTACATCAAATATGGTTGATATGCCACAGTTTTTTGAGTCTATATGCTAGTTTGGTTCCCAATTCAACAAACTAAGGTAGATTGTAGAGAAGTGTATTATGTAATCTCTTTTGTGATTAATATATGGCCTTAAACTAATTAATTAATTAATTACAAAAAATTATTTATATATCAATATTTAAAAATTTATGTCAAAAATCGTTAACTAAGAAAATCAATAAATATTTAGTGCCAAATTTGTAATTTTCATTGTATTAAGCTCATCATAATACAATATATTATATATAGAGTTCCATGACATCCAAAACCCTAATCCATTAACCTGTATATAATTATAATCTTAATTCTTTATCTACAATGTCAAAAATTATAAAAATAGATAAGAAAAAAACCAATTTTATTATTATTATTAAAGGCTTAACCTCTCCATCCTTGAACATGGAAGCAAGCCCACATTTGACCCCTAAACGCATATATACATCATATAAATATGGCTAGACATATATATACATCATATAAATCCCACTATACAAAAAATAGTAACCATATAAAAACAATAATACATACCCATATAAAGAATAAATGCTTACCAACAATATTTATTTGTATAAACAAAATTTGTGAGTATATAAAAAAATAAAATTATATTTAATTAAACTCACGGTCTAATAAAATTCTCTCTCCCTACATCATAAATCCTTAAATAAAAAGGAAATCTTCACTGAGATACCAAAACCTCACCTAAACATCAATAATCCATATCATATTCCTTACACAATAAAATTTTTCAATTTTGTAATTCCTTTTCTGTTTACATATTCTATTATTATAACCAAATAGAGGTGTTAGCTTCTCTTTGCAGATTTATTTAACTTTGCCATATGTGATCCTATTCTCACATTGCTAGCCTGCTCAAAAACTCCTTTACATTTTATTAGAAGAGATCCTCCTAATTGGGCAATCTCATATTTCAACACAAATTTACTTTGGAATAATAAAAAACCCCTCTTTCATATGTCAGGAATCTCTTACAAGACCCCACACCACCCATTCATGTTCATAATGAAATCTTCTTACACATGAAATCTTTACAGAATAAAAAGGCTCATAACATAGGACCATAATCAATAATAAATAATTTGAAACAAGTATCATGTTTTTATGGGTTGAACCAAGCTGTCCCTTACTTAGTTTGGGGATTAATCAGGTTTAGACCCCACACCACCCATCCATGTTTATAATGAAATCTTCTTACAAATGGAATCTTTACAGAATAAAAAGGCTCATAACATAAGACCATAATCAATAATAAATAATTTGAAACAAGTATTATGTGTTGAACCAAGTTGTCCCTTACTTTGTTTGGGGTTAATCATGTTTATGTGTTTCATTAATGGGAACATATTGACCTTGGATCATGTTTGTGTGTTTCATTAGTGGGAGAGTATTGACCTTGAATGCTTCTCAAAAAGTTGTTATCATAGGTAATAGACAAAGATATCTTGAAGGGCCCCAAATGAGACTAATACAAAGGGGATTCATTAAAAAGACCCAAATGATACATATTCATTAAAAACATCATAGATGGACACATGCTAGGATTAACTCTCTAGGTGAGGATGATTCTCATACCCTTCTTGATTGAAAATCCCCCATTAAAGTAATCAGTTGAAAATTTCTTGATATATAGTTGCCAACTTCAATGCATCTCAGGTTTGACCATGGTAAGCAAATCTTGCATGTGCTAACATTATAGCATTTCCTTTTTTTAATATAATTATTTTTTCCTATCATGATTGATTAATGGTTGAAAAGCTTTAAACTCATATTATTGTTATTAATGGTGGAAAAATGATGCACATAGCTTTTTTTTAATTAAAAGTAGTGGACTTTGTCCCAGCTCTTATTACTTCTTTGCCCACACCAGTCACCAAGGTAGGCTCTTTTGTCATTAGGGAGTTTTCAAGGGCTACACGTCTGGTTGGTGTTGGTGGTTGGGATCATCATGGATTCTTAACATTTTTTTAATGCCTGGTAGTTTGGGTTGGCAACAAATTGTTATGCCTTTTTAGTCAAGCTTGATGTTTGTTGTTGTGTAGATTTCTAACACTTCAATGGATTTGATAGATTGTGAAATATTTCATGTAAAATGGATATGGTTTTGCTAAGTTGTAAGTAATTTCATTCGGAAATAGAAATGTTATGATTATTTTATTGTATGATTGTTTCGATGAAGATTTTGATGTAATGTTTTGGTTAATTTTAAATTGTAATCTTGAATTTGTTTATTATTTTATATATTTTGTATAATTACTTTTATGAATTTATTAATTTATTTATTTTAATAATAATTATTTTTATATGTAATTATGAAAATATGTTTATATTAAAGTGTATATAAATTTATTAAATAATTGATAAGATAATATAGTTTGAGTGGGCTTAATGGTTAAGAGCATGTGTTTTCTCCTAAGAAGTTTCAGGTTTAAAATCAGAAGGGGGTAGAGTATGTATGCTTTCGTAGACTTAGTAGTCAAATCGTTGCTCGGAGGTGGGTACCTTTTCCTACAAACAAGGGGGTCTTATACACTAATTTGGTGTCTGGTTTGGTCGTGACCTTAAAATTGGATAATAATAATAATAATATAGATGAGCTATAATAAATGGTTATTGTTTTTGGATTTAATTAATTAAGAAATATATATTGTTTAAAAAAATTCATGATTTTTCATATTAGTTAGAAAAATATATTAAATGCCTACCACATCATAATATCGATTTTGTCATAAAAATTGTAAAACTCCCCACTTAAATTTGTGGTGAGTAGTAGTCTTGAAAAAATTAATATAGTCTAATCAAGAAATATTAATTGAAGGATACATATCTAACTAAGTTGGTTTAAAATAAAGTTAAAAAAGTAATAAGTCCTTGAATCTAGACTGAATATCTTAAGAATAGATAGTAAAACTTTTAAAAACTTGGACAAACTAATGCAACATCTTTATTAAGATATGGTTTCCCACTTGGGAGGTTATATTGTCTCCTCTGTACGAAGATAATCCTAATTACAACATATTTGGGTCTTTGCACAAAGATAATCCTAATTAAAATATATTTGGATCTTTAATCTCGCTCCTTTAGTCTAAGAACAAGGGCAAGGATAAATCCAAAAGTATAATTTTTTTTTCTTTACCTTTTTTTTTGAGGAAATTTCTAGAAGACTTTAATGATTAGACTTAAGGATATATTGTAAATTCTTGATGTAAGGGTAAATTTTCCACGTGATTTTTTTCATATGAAGAAATTGAAGGCAAACTAGGTGATGTAACAAAACCCACATTGTTAAATGCATTACAAGTTGAGCGTGATGGAGAAAACTTCTTTAAAGAAGTGTAGGTCTTTTCCCTCGACTCCAACAAATCCAAGCACAAATTGGTCCCCCTCAACATAACACTTAGACCCACAATATAATCAGTCATTAGCATAGTCCTTTCCTTTGAAGTTGATCCTTTAAGCATGTGTTAGGTACAAATGAGTTTCTCCAATTATTTTTCCTTATACTCCATTAATGAATTGTAGAGATCATCAATTCAAACATAACACTCTAGCTTACCCCTTCTAATGATAATAATCTGATGAATTCCAAGATGCAGAATAAAGAGAGATGATACATGAAGAATAAGTATGCTATGAGGTAGATGATTGAGTCCATCCATAATTGGAACATTAATAATTAGAATGAAAAAATCGACACTATTTATAATAAAGATATAGTTAGATTTGGAACATCATTTCCACTCCATAAAATAAGTTTCTAGAATCTTGTTGGATATTCACTTTTAGATCCCTACCTAAGAGAGAGAGATCTCCATTTTTTTCCTTTCCAAGGTCACACAGGATGTTAATTGATCTTTGATTCTTATAGATAATATCCCTTATATGGTAATCTCTTAACGCATGACCTACTTCATGATAAAAATGACATCTACATGAAATTTTATCATAGTCTAAAGCCTACTCACACATAATATTCTCACACTATATTACAATTATTTGTAAAATTCCCCATTTTAGTTTAATATCACTAAAAGATGGGGAACCCTTTTTAAATTTAGGGTTTTTAGATCTAATATTTGGGAGGCTCCTAAAGCATCTTCGATCACTTTTAGAATGATTGACATCCTTAAGACCAATAAAATTTATTGGATCAATAAAGAGAATCATATTAAATATTCTTCAAAATATTATATTTATATATGAAAATCATGTAAATAAAGAATCAAAATCAATATAAGTTTCATAAATCAAAAGATCATAAATAGTAATTAAATTAATTTACAACACTTGGTTGTGAACAATCTGGATATTAGTATGTTGAGTTCAAAAAGAAAATCATAGTTTTATATGATCTTAATATCTATAGGAAGTGTTATTGGTTGGAAAGTTGATTAAGTTTGTAGGGATAGCTCAATGTATATTTAATCTTTAATAATAATAAAATTTTTCTTATATTAAAGATTAAAAATTAATTTACAACACTTGGTTGTGAACAATCTGGATATTAGTATGTTGAGTTCAAAGAGACAATCATAGTTCTATATGCTCTTAATATCTATAGGAAGTGTCATTGGTTGGAAAGTTGATTAAGTTTGTAGGGATAGCTCAATGTATATTTAATCTTTATTATACTAAAAAATTTCTTATATTAAAGATTAAAAATTAATTTACAACACTTGGTCGTGAACAATCTGGATATTAGTATGTCGAGTTCAAAGAGACAATCATAGTTCTATATGCTCTTAATATTTATAGGAAGTGTCATTGGTTGGAAATTTGATTAAGATCGTAGGGATAGCTCAATGTATATTAAATCTTTAATATAATAATTTTTTTCTTAGGGAAAAAATACTCTACACAACTTAATAAAAATATCAAACAAAAGTATTTAGACTTATCAAAGAAACATCACAATTTGGACAATATCATCATTGCAATACAAATGAAAGCCATAAACTATTGTATTTCAAGCTCTTCCAAATACATAAACATTGGCAACTTATATGATAGGTGATGGGAAAAATATTAATGAGGATACTTTCCACATCCATCCAGATGACCTTAAGTTTGCATGAGAAACATACTTATTAACAATATTTCAAAGACAAGTTAGTTTATTTTTTCTTTTTAATTTTCTAATTAATAATAATAATAATAATATCCATTTTTAAGGTCACAGCCAAGCCAGACACCAAATTGGTGTATGAGACCCCCTTGTTTGTGGGACAAGGGACCCACCTCCACGCAGCAATTTGACTGCTAAGTCTACGAAGGCATACATACTCTACCCCCCTCTGGTTTTTGAACCTGTGACCTCTTAGGAGGAAACACGTGCTCTTAACCATTAGGCCCACTCAAGCTGTATTGTGAATAATTTCACATGAATAATAATTCTTACTTATACATAGTTTGTAGGACATTACATATATTAAATTTTCTAATTAAAAAATGGAATTTGAAGGGGATTTTCCATGTCATCACAAGTAGTCCATGTGACTTGGGCCCTTAAGTGACATGCATGTGACCATTACCAAGTCCCAGTGGTTCTTTCCATGTAAATCCCAACATGTGGATCCCACCACGCCATGACTCTACACCATATCTGGTTTTGGGTTCCTGAATCTAAAGTAGGTTTATCATAGGTGGTTTCTTGTTTCAAAAAGTGCGCGCCGCCCCCCCCCCCCCATTAACTCATGGTGGACCATGGGGGACCCAAGTTGAATGTGGGTCGTTGATCGAACCCTGACTATGATCACCTTGCCATGAGGTGGCACCATTTCAAGGTGGGATCCGCAGTGGGAATCTCCACATCAAACCCCCCCCCATTAACTCACAATGAACTAGGGGTGGGCCTGAAGTGAATTTTATTGTTATCCAATTTTAAGGTCACGGCCAAGCCAAACACCAAATTGATGTATGAGACCCCCTTGTTTGTGGGACAAGGGACCCACCTCTACGCAACGATTTGACTACTAAGTCTATGAAGGCATATATACCCTACCTACCTCTAGTTTTGAACCTGTGACCTCTTAGGAGGAAACACATGCTCTTAACCATTAGGCCCACTCAAGCTATATAATGAAGGACAATGATATGGTTATGCCTCAATCGTTTCATCTAAAGAAGGATTCACGTTAACGAGGGCCTAAAGAAGTTAATTCGACGAGTGGTGGGTGGTTTCGTCATTTGACAACCCTGATATACATGAATACTTCACAGAAATTACCACTCTCTATACCATCATCAATCCATCATTATCACCCTTAGATGGATTCCTCGAGTTAAAAAACATTGATGAGTGGTGGTTGGTCCTGTCAGTTAACAGGTCTGGTAGGCAAAATTTTTGTACAACAGATGCCACTGTCACACCACTACTGCCACTTGTGCCATGGTGCAATGTGTATGTATTATGGAAGTGATTGGTGGTAAGGTTCTGCCTCACCTCACCTTTTCCATGTGGAATCCATGTGGCACTTCTATGTCATATTGGCACGTGGGCCCCACTAGGCTCACTTCATGTTTTTTCAAGGATTTCACATTGTAACTGGTTTTAGAGCAATTCAGTGTGTTGCGCCATTGTCTAATGCTGACACACCCTGGACCCCTAGAACTTTGGAGTTTTGCAAAGTGCTATACAATGAATAAAACAAGGGAAATAATGAAGAATTTCCTAAGGCAAGAACATATGCCTAAACACCAAATTTCTTGAAGTTAAATTCCATGCCTAAACATAGGCTCTCAGAGGTATAATGCCATGTTAAATCATTGAAATTTTAGGATGTTACAATTGGCTATAGTCCTCGGTCACAACTCATATAAGTGTACTTAAACTCATAGAATTATCATATAATCCTTGAATTAGGAAATCATCAGTTTAAACGAGATATTCAAGTAATGCTCAACATATAAACTAGACTACAATTCTTGAGTTTTACAACACAACACCATTACTCGCCATTAATATAACCATGGGCATATAAAATAGTTGTCAACCATGAACATGAAATAATTGTATGCATTCATTCATGAGTCATATAGATTCATATATCATCCATGACCATATCAAGCATAATAGTCATTCATAAATCAAATATGCATACTTCATTATACTTATCTAAATGAATTAAAATAGCTCACAAATAGAGAACAAACTTCCACTCTCTACTCAACCATAAGCTAGCGACAATGCAATCTATCTTGCAACCAACCATCGTTGAGCCAGATCCAGATTCTAAGGGGAGGTTGGCACAGGGGAAATTCACATCAATGGGTTGGTCAAACACTCAAGAGATGGGATCCACTATCCAGGTGCTTCATCAACTACTATATGGTAGTAAGCACCCTAGTGACGTGCTTACTCGAAGTTTCAAAGCACAAGGCTTCACCCAAATTCAAGGGAAAGGTGTGTTCCTCAGTTTCCAAGGATTGAATCAACTATGTGGGTGGTTTAATAGCCAATTGGAAATAAATTAGTGGTTCATCAACCAACAAGCAAGTACTAAGTGGTTCATCAGGTATGGAAAGCATTGAATAGTGTAATTAACTATTTGATAAGCACTTAGTGGTTCATCAACCAAAGGCAAGCACTAAGTGGTTCATTAGTCAAACTGTAAACACTACATTGTTCATCAACCACAGGAAAGCACTTAGTGGTTAAATTTCAATCCTGAGACAACACATTGGCAACACAAGCTCACACCAGGGTTTCAATGGCTTCAAACATGGTCAAGTAATTACACCCAAAGTCACAAGGTACAGGATAGTAGCTCAAGGTCTTAGAGCCTCAGAACACAGAAGAGGAAATAGTCCAAGTCCACTGGAAACATAATACAATAAGCTTTTGAGCATTTGACTTCTAGTCCAGTAATCGAACCTCGAATTCACTTATGTTGTGCATATACAAAATTCCTCCTGCACCCTTTTGGAACAACCAAGAGAGCACTGAATTAGCCTTTTAATTCCTTCTTCTTGAAGTCCATTCCATCGTATCTTCAATTTGTGAGAGGGGACAAATGGGAATGAACATCACCCAGTCCAATCTCTATGATGATTAATGAATTGTCAACAACTCTTAACAATTCTAATTCTGCCCCAAACACATCACATTAAAAATATGTTAGGAAATGGATTTTCTTAGTTGTGAGTGGTTCCAACACTTAATTCGGTTGGGGATGGATTTTCAGGGTTTGCAAGAAAAATAAGAAACCTCCCTCAGTCTCTGATCTGTAGGTTGTCCCTTCCTCCAACTAGTTTAAATTTATTAATTAATAGTTAAGGAATTTTAATACCAAATTTTAGCCAGTTATGGTTTCCCCACGTTAGTGTTGCAATTACCCTCGATATTACAAAAGCAAACGTCAAAATAGGAGATGTTACAAAGATACTCAATATCATTCCCTATGATCCACTTCAACTTATCCATATGATATCTATAATAATAATATGACCCATTACTATAATAACACATTTCCTATGAAGTTGATATTACAAGGATAATTTAAATGATCCTTCCCCATCCAAAAGTGTGAGATGCAAACATTGATATAGATGGCCATGAGTCAACCCACCATTATAAGGGTCCCTTCTCCATTATTTCATTGGAAAGGTAAAGAAGAAAGATAGGTTAGATAATTCAAATCAAGGAAAAGAACCAACTCTTAGTTCAAATAAACTATTAAAAAATCTTATAATATTTAA
>APFE030749662.1:43992-57018 GCA_000404065.3 Pinus taeda
TTTTTTAGCTAAATTGAAATTCAAAACCAAAAAAATTAATATCATGACTAATAACAACAGGTAAACTTTTACCAAGTTAGGTAAAACAACCAAATTAACCTTCCAATCATATTTAGTTATTATTTTAAAAATATATGAAGAATCAATCATGGAATGATGCCTACCATTTGGATTATAGGAATCAAAATATAAAATATAGTATTTTAACCAGTGGGAAAAATATTGTAAATTTCTAATAATGAAAATAATTTATCTATATTTATAATGATAATAAAGTTCATTTTTATATATTAAAAGAGGGAAAAAAAATTAAAATTTTATTTCACATTAATATTTTCTTATTTTAATTATCAGATAATGGAATGTTCATAAGTGAATCGGTGGAGGCTACCGAAGGATGTTATACGACATAGAGATGTGAGGGAGTGATGTCAACAAATGTTTATAAATGAGGGTTTAGGTGGTAGGAGTCTTCCAAACTCTACCGTCTCTAATCATTTACTTTGATAGATTATAAGAAGGACATCACCATTAAAGATGATAATGGGCCAAAAAAAATATTCTTAGGCAACAAGGTGTATATGAGTCCATTTGAAAATGTGGGGTTGACATTTTCCTAGAATGAATAGGGGAAATTTTTTCCATCATGGTTCTAGTTTTCTTAATCAATATGAAACATGGTGGTTCAAAGGTTTAAGAGGAGGGGTAGATTACTTTTAGAAAAAATGCACGAAGAAGCTTGATCGCAGCTTTGTAAGAGGAAGATAGAGTATGTTGTAGACACTATTAATACCTATAAACTTGGGAGCTTGGAAGCAATGGAGAGGGAGGTTGAGGCAATAGAAGGTAAGGTTAGGATGAATAGGGGTAGAAATTTGAGTGTTGAGGTTGATGTAATGATTTTTAAACTCTTTCCAAACAATAGCTTTCCCAAGATTAGGGAATTGCAGTACACCAAAAAATAAAATATATAGAGAAGAGGGCTTCATAGGAATTGCAATATCAAGGAGTTTACTTGTGAAATAGAGAGAAGAGGGCTTCATGGGAATGCAATGCTTTAAAAACTGAACCATATGGATTCCATATATGTTTCTTTGATTAACAATACATGGGGCATTAAGTTGGAAAACAAGGAAACTATGGGAGATGAGGCATATCTAGAGATATTTGCAACAAGATAAGATGTTGGCGTAGAATTATGGAGGAAGACTAAGCTAGGGATTTAGGTGGTACTCCAACTACACTAATTGCAGCGGAATCAGACCTTAAGGTTTAAATATCATATTATAAATATTACGATGCACTTATATTTATATTTGTTTAGAGAATATTTAGATTATAGCTACATTGGGTGTATACTTAGAGTTATTGTTTATTATATTAGAGTTTGCTTGAAACAAATCATAGGACTACTAGATAAAGTATTAGACTAAGTAGTAGATCAACTCACATTTGGGAAAATAAAAGCATTTCTATATTTTTTTATTATCAAGATCCTAGGTAGGGGTGACAGGTGCAGACGTGGGGTTTGGGTCCTCTATGATCCTAAAGGAAAATTAAAGTTCATCTACTTGTGCAACTTGGACACATTCTCCAACAATCAAGTTGAAGCCTATACTCTCCTTTTCAAAATAATACTTGCTTCTTCTCATAATTTCTTAAACCTTAGTGTTATTGGGGACTCAATGAATACCATATTTCGTATGCATTTTGACACCTCTCCTTATGATCTATCTTTGAGCCATATATTTTCTCGAATATATTTATTCTTACCCCTTCTCTCCAAAAATACGTTCTTTTTCACTCCCTGTACCAACAAATTTATTGTAGATATGAAAGCATAAATGGCCTTCCTAGAAAATGTGAGTGTTATGGTTTTCAATAGGCGATGTTTCAATCTCCCCATTCCATGACCATTTTTTTTATTAAATCCCCCCTTCAACTCAAAGAAATACGTGGACTCAAACGAAAATTCATGGATCATGCAATTGACAAGCCATCCATCACCTTATTTAACATCATCAGTGTTTGCCTCATTTCATATGTTACTCTCATGAACTCCCCTAAGTCGAGGTGGGATATCACAAATTGCAGCTATCATGGTCATCCTAGGAAATCATGGAATGGTATGGGCTACAAACATGTTCATACATACCATTAATTCAGGATCTACCCTCATCTTATATCATTTATCATCGATTATGTGCCTCGACTCCCCTCCATCCTTATTCTCCCTTTGCCTTTCTCTACTCCACCACTAGTTTTCTCACATTTTCTCCTAACCTTTGTGATGGTATTTCATCCCCACACCTCAATTAAGCCAGCTCTATCCTAATTGGAAGTTGAGGTGGAAAACATATGCGCTACCTCACTCTCTGAGCATATTCTTCTTCACAACTTTTAAGCGTAGATGGAGATGATTCTGGACTTGTTGGTGCACCATAGATACATGATATGCCAATTGCAAAAAGAGATGGATGTTGTTTAGAGTCAACTATCAGCAATTTATGTCGCTCATTGCAGAGCCTTAGTGAGCTCTACGACAAAGCATATATTTTCTTGTTCTCCCCCCTATTGGTCCTTTTTAATGTTTTGTGATAGTGTATATATTCTCGGAGTTATTCTCTGGGTTTATACTGCTTGTTTTATTGGATTCAAGGTCCTTCATATTTCAAAATTTTTTGTTATAATTTCAAAGTCTCCAACTATTGTCAAAATCATTTTGGACATCAACATTATAAATCTAAATATTTAAGTATCCCCTAAAATGCAATTATCCTCTCTTTAAATATTCCTTAGAATGCATTTTTATTATTCTAATACAAAATTCTCTAATTCTCATTAGAAAAAATATCAAAATGGTAAGATTTCTTCTAATACAAATCCATATCTCATTAAAAAATTTATCAAGGTGGTAAGATTTATTTTAGATTACTTGAATAAAGAAAAAATCTATATTTTTTTATATAAATGTATTACTATTTAACTTTAAAAATAAATACTTTCAAAATATTTAAAAAATGAGTTGTTTAATTAGGAGGTTTAAATTAAAAAAAAAAAAAATTAAAGATACCTTTACTTTGGTGTGAAATAAATGTAAATAGATTGTTCAGGGGTGTATATGAATAAATTAATATGAAATTATGGTTTATGTATAAGATTTAAGATTATATTTAAATGTGAACATTATTTTAATGATTAATCAATAAAGTTTTGTTTTTAATATTTAATTTTTAGGTTAAGTGGTATATATTAATAATTAATGATGGAATTATGAAATTTATAATTTTTTTATATATTATTTTTGGTTTATAGCGTGTTTTATGTTTTTATAAAGAGGGTATTATTTTATGATTAATTAATAAAGTTTGTGTGTTATATCTATGAGAAAATATGGGCAGATCAATTTCGAAGAGAATCACATTCCACCAAGTGCATCAAGGAGAATTGACCGTGAGAATCACATTCCACCAAATGCATCAAGGAGAATTGACCATGTGACTTCCTCATGGACGAGGTAGTTAGCAACAAGAACTCAGTAGCTAACCCTTGAGGCTCAATAAAGTTTGTCTTCTTCTAGAAGATACATAAAATTTAAACATTTTACTCTATATTAAGTGAATATTTATTATTAATGTGGAATTATGGTTTATAACTTTTTTTGCTTAAAGAAAATTATTTATAATATTTAAAAATATTATCTTAAACAAAATTAAAATTAAAAATTTTAATAATCTAGATATTATTAAAATTAGAGTTGGGTTTGTATTCACATTATAGAGGTTGATTTTTGACCACCTATCACTCCTAACTCTTAACTACAATGCACACCATTACCAAGCCACAACACATTGGCTAGATAATTTGAAACCACAATGTTGTAAGGGAACAAAGCTCAAAAACACTACAAACAAATTTATGATGTCATTTGCCGAATTCTGATCCCAGCAATATGTTAAGAAGCAAAACTTGAAAAACCATTAACAAAAAAGTTTACATCATCTCAGTTAGATAATTATCTTAAAAACGAAAATAGACAACAATTCCCTGCTACACTTTAAAAATGAACCCAATTAATTTTTTATATATGTTCTTTAACTTTAAATTTTTTTTATATTTCTATAATCATGAAAAAAAAGTTTAAAGGATTACTTTTTAATTAAATAGCCCTTACTTTTTACTTTTGAAAAAAAATGACAATGAATAAACAAAGACGTAACATAGTGTTCTACGTAAACAAATTAATCAATCAGAAATACAAGGAGATCTCTAATCTTGATCTCAACAATTCTTTTGGGTTAGTAACTCGTTAAAATTGGATAATGAAAAATCATCATTTTGATCATGAAAATTTATAATTTTATAAATTTTGAATTCAACCATGTACATTATTGTTAATTATTATATGTTATAGATATAATTATATTTTATGTTAGCTTTTTTATATATAAAATTATGAGAAATTGATAACTTACTAATGGGAAAAAACTTAAAATCAAACTTTTAAACTTAATTATATATTATTATCTATCATTTTAAATTATGGACAAGATAATTTTTTTTTATCTCTATAATTAAGATTTTGAAAAACATTCACTTACCTCTGTATGAGTACCATATTCGTGCATGAATGTCCACCAATGCTTATATCACATGCATTTTTCACTCTAATGTATAAGCTCTTGAAGTCATGTATGCCCTCACTTTTCATAAAAAAGCTAATATGTTGATCCCACTCTATATCCAAGTTTCTTATAAATGAGTAATAAATCGAGTTAACCAAGTATCAACACTATATGGTGGCAGGAGGGGGAGGGTTTCTCTATAGCCCCAAGGAGGACAAAGTGTTCAAGTACTCATGGGGTCTTAGTCGTATGAAAAATAATCAAGTAGAGATATATGGTCTTTACCAGGGAATTTGTAAATGCCTCCTCCCACATTTACCTACTTTTAAAAGCTCTCTGGGTTAGACATGAGCTAAGTGCTACTATGACATGACCCAACCTCCAAGTTCTAATTATGGAAGTGGGGCCCACAAACTAAATCTTACTGACATTCCTCAGAGACTACAAACCACTCAAGAGCCTAACAACCCCCCCAGGTGATCAATCCTCGAGTTGGGACTCCTTTTCATTGACTTAACACCCCAACCACACCCTTCACTCGTTGTGGATGTGGTTATGAGGCTCCAACTGTGCCCATAAGCATGCCTGCATGCGGTTATGACCAAAAATCCCTTGTTATGTGCATGTGGTTGCGAGATCTTTGCTACTTTTTCAGGCAAGCCTCTAGAGCGCTACCCAGAATTGCCTGTAACTTTCCATAAACATAAATAAGCTTTTGACAAGGCTAACCATTCAAAACTTGAACAATGTCTTAACTAGAACATACCTAGGACATGATAAACATTTCATCAAACATATAATAAACATCTAAGCTATAGGTCACAAATGCATATATGATATAAACTTTTGAACTTCATCTAAGAATCACCAAGAAGGCTCAATGCCCTCTCTAGCTAGTTGCAACACCAATTGTTAGCCCATGCATTCATCAACCATTCAATGACTTATCAAATCATGAAAGATATCCATAGCTAGAGAACATCATATAACCATGTATATAACCCACATATAACTAGAATAGCAACCATGACAAATCAGCGATAAAGTCCACATGATAACAAGTACATGTGCTCATTACTTACATTAGAAGAATAGCTCATATTAACTTATGCAAAATATAACCAAGTTAGGGACTTCCACATACCACCTGACAGCCATAGATTGGGCTGAACCAAATCTTTCTTTCAACCAATCACCCTCGTGTCATACTCCAAGCATGAATGTGGGATCTCATGGGATAAACCAATAACCAAACAGCGACTTGAGAGGTTAAACCACCTCCACCCTCAAGCTACTGTGACCTCACCTAAACTGGTCTCGAGATCACAAAACCAAACCAAGCTTGGATGCCTTATAATTACTTCACCATACCTTGAGGAACTTTTGTGTCTCCACCCACTTGTCGAGGGCTTCCTGGAGAAAACCATCTCCACCCCCATCCCTTGGGATTTTCTTGAGACCACCTCACCTGGTTCCAAAACCTTTTGGCATTCCAAAGCTCAACCAAGAATGAATCCCATCACACCATGGCTATCCAGGAAATGGTAAGGAAAGGTTGAAACCTCTATCAAACCAAGAAAAACACATGCCAATGACAACAAATGAACCAAATAAACAAATCCATGTACCATGCATTCATATCCTAATAAGGAAATCACACATGCAACATGTTACCTGGAAGATCATCATGCTAAAGATGTTCATCTACCCTTCTCCTTTCTTTCCTTCGCTTTCATTTGCTTGTCATTTTCCTTCCTTTTCTTGCTTTCTCGCCTTTCTCCAAATCCGAGTGAATTCTAAAGTTCTCCAACAATTATCTAAGTTTGCAAGAGTGTATGAGAGCCAAAAGCTATATTGACAAAATTTGTAATATTCCTAACCCAGAATATTCCTCAAACCCCAGCAAAAACTCCACCCAAATATGTGCAAATGATATAATAACCCAGAAGTGATAAAATAATAGTGGAACAACATATAATAATGTAAACCGGGAATATAAGCAGATACACAAGAAATGCAGCGAGAAATGCTAAGCCATTTTATTATACTGAACAATAAATGAGTACAAGAGGTGATTAGATAGATGGCACCTCAACTTGCAGAAAGCAAGTAAAGAAATACTCTCAAAATGACAAGAATGGCTTCTCTGCGTGGATGTTATTGTTGCTACTAGAAAACAAATGATGATCTGGGGCTGCTCCCCTCCTTGGAAAAAGCTAAAACTTTGGATTCGGGCTCTACTCAAGAAACCCAAAAAAACCCATAAATCTTTCCTGGAATGACCTCACACTAATCTACGTCCCAGCTACTGGAGAACTGTCGTGCTACTGTTGCTACTTGAAATAGAATGAGGATTTGGGGCTGCTCCCCTCCTCAGAAAATGATAAAACTCTGGAATTAGACTCTACTCAAGAAACCCAGAAAAACCCAGAAAGCTTTTCTGAAATGGTCGACCCCCGAAAATCACCCCCTTGGGGTTCTGCGCAGTTCCTCAAAGACGCTGATGAAACTGCTGCTAAAATGCTGATGAAACTACTGCTTGAATGCCAATGGAAATACCTTGCCTGAGCAAGCACTCGAAGTCCCCCGGGGCTAAGGGTGAGATCTCCAAGTGGAGACACTCAATGCACTAAACAGTGTTGTAGACTAGCTAAACAGCCAGCGTGCTCTAAGTCGAAATGACTATCACAAATGTTCATAACCAGAATGATCCCAAATGAGGGGGTTCCTCTCTATTTTATAACCTTTGCCTCTCACAATCCCTAGGCTCACTTTCTCCTGCGTGATCCCCTTCTTGCCATGTGTTCCTTCCCTCCTACGCAGTCCCTCCATGTGTCTGCGTGGGCCCCATTTCTGCGTCCCCCTTTGGCCCCCTTGGTTCCCCCTTAAGTCACAATGTTGTGCTACCTAGGAAGTGATTTTTTATTCTAAAGTGAGTTATGTTCCCCCTTCCTCACTTTTTATTTACAAATAACTATAGAAGGCAAAAATCGAACAAAATCAAATATTCCAATTAGCCATAGCTAATTAGGAATATTACAAAATTTGAACCAAAAGCTAAGAAAAGTTGTGCACTGATTCTCTGATGCATTTTTATCATTGAGGTCTCCTTTTTCTTCATTTTCCTCTAATTTCCCTTGCATTCAAATTTGTGTCTCTTCACCTTCCTTTCTCCTATCTTCTTTTATTTTCATAATTAGATGTCAAATATTGTTTGTTTTCCTTTGTCAATGCCTTTTCCAATTTCCATGGCCATTATTGAACCACAAGCGATTCCCACTAAAGTGTTTACCCAACATTCAGCTTGGAAAACGTGTCCCATGACCTTGGCCTTATTTTGCCTTTATTATCCTTTATTACATGAAACTTTAATAACCCGGGGTTGTTACAAAACCCTCCTCGTTGGGGGAACACCGTCCTCGGTGTTCTATGACACCTATGACTAGCAAACCGCTAAAAATAAAACATACTTCCTATGGAGCTTTTTAACATAGCTCGATGCGGTATTTACAATGACATCTTGTTAAAAGAAAAACAAACATACCTCTTATTAGAGCTCTTATAACACCACTCATTCTAGTATTTACAACTATATATATATATATATCAACAAGTCATTTTCTTGAACCAACAAATAATGAAGGATACAAATTCTACATCAGATCAACCATCTCCCATGCAGCTTCATCGGGGCCAAAGTGCTTGCTCTATTGCTCATTTTTGGAGCATGAGTTGTTTTCGCTACAATATGCATTGAGGCTCTGGCTGGAACACTCCCACTAGTTCCACTTGCAATACAAACCAATCAATCACATGATCAACATTCTACACATATCTCTTATGTAATGAAACATTGAAAACATCAGGGAATTTCACTATTGGCGATAGTGCAAGTCTGTAGGCCACTGGTCCAATCCTCTCAAAGATCCCAAAAGGCTCACAATATCGAGGTTATAACTTGGCGCACTACCCAATCCTCAAGGAGATCCTCTTGGGCTTGATGAGAAAGTACACATGCTCCCCAACCTGAAACTCCTTGAATGCTCTATTCTAATTTGCATAGCTCTTCTACCTATCTTGTGCTTCCTTTAAATTCCTCTTGATAACCTACATCTCATGTTCCATCTCAGCCAACATATTCGTTCCAATCATTACCCTATTCACTGGATCACTCCAGCTGATAGGAGTATTAAAACTTCGCCCATAAAGAGCCTCAAATGGAATCATCCTAAAGGATTCCTAATACCCATTATTATATGAAAACTACACCAGTGGAAGATACTCCTCCCACTTCCTCTATTGATGCATGACATACATCCTCAACATGTCCTCAAGAATCATGTTGACCCTCTCTATCTATCCATTTGTCTGTGGATGATAAATCATACTGAAGCTAACTTTGTCCCCAAGCCTACAAATAACTCCTTCTAAAACTTGGAAGTGAACTTGGAATCTCTGTCTAATATTATCTTCTTGGGAACACCATGTAACCTCACTATCTCCCTGTTGAATATTTGAGCTACCTCACTAATTGAATTCGTAGACTTTACTCCAATGAAGTCAGATATCTTATTTAACCTTTCAACCACAACCATGATGGAATCATGCTTCTTTGATGTCCTCAACGAACCTATAATGAATTCCATGGAAATGACCTCCCATTTCCATTTTAGAATTAGAATAGGTTCTAATAGAACAACTAGGCGCTTACACTCAACTTTCACCTGTTGTCAGTCCAAACATCTAGCAACAAACTCAGCCACTTCCTTCTTCAAATTCAGCCAATGGTAGAACTTCTTAATAGTTGTTGATTTCTTCTGATATCCCTGGTGACGTGAATATGGCTTGACTTGAAACTCCCTCACGATAAGCTTCTTCAACTCACTACTATCTATCACATAAATCCTGTTCCTGAATCTAACCAAGCCATTTGTCTTGAGGTGATACTCCTCATCTCTATCACCTTCACCCTATTGTTGTAACTTGTGCTTCAGTTGTTGAGACCTCTCATAATGTTTCCTTACATGAAATATCTTCTCCTATAAATCTGTCCTATAAGAGCTCACAGTTGAATTATGATTTACCTACACTCTCCTACTGAGAACATCTGCAACTCGATTCTCCTTTCCCTTAACATACCTAATATTTAAATCAAACTCATTGAGAATATTCAACCATCTAGCTTTCCTGACATTCAAATTAGGTTGGTCAAACAAGTACCTTAGTCCACCATGATCACTCATTAGAATAAACCTCCTGCCAAGAAGATAATTTCTCCACATCTTCAAAGCATGAATGATATCTTCCAACTCAAGATCATAAGTCATGTAGTTCTTATCATGCTCATTCAACTTCATTGACTCATATCATACCACCTATCCTTCCGACATCATGACTCTACCAAGTCCTTTCTTGCAAGCATATGTACAAACTACAACCTCCTTATCAGGATCTGTAATCTTCAAAATTGGAGCATTTGTAAGCAAATGCTTCAACTGCTCAAAAATATTTTCACACTCCTCAATCCATTAAAACTTCTTTCCTTTTCTTTACAAAGATTTAATAGGATAGGAAATCCTTGAGAAGTTCCCAATGAACCTCCTCTATTAACCTGCTAGTCCCATTAATGGTATGACCTCATCCACATTCCTAAGAGCTGACCACTCGGTGATAGCTTTAATATTTTATGGTTCCACTGATATCCCTTCCTTGGAAACACCATGCCCCAAGCAGTGAATCTGAAACTTAAATAAACTGCACTTGTTAAGCTTGGCATACAATTTATGCTCTCTCAACAATGTCAACACTACTTCTAGGTGCTTTGCATGCTCCTCTTCATTCTTGGAGTATATCAATATATCATTAATGAACATTATCACAAACTTGTCTAGATAAGGACACAACACATTGTTCGTATAGCACATAAATGTGGTTGGGGTGTTAGTAAGACCAAAAGGAACCACCACAAACTCATAATGTCCATACCTCGTATGGAATGTGGTCTTGTATATATCTTCTCCTTTGATGTGCACTTGATGATATATTGATCTCATATATATCTTTGATAACATTGTTGCTCTCTTCAATTGATCAAACAAGTCATCAATCTGAGGCAAAGGATACCTATTCTTGATTGTCACCTTGTTCAACTGCATGTAGTCAATTCACTCTCTGAGAGTACCATCCTCCTTTACAAACAACACTAGTGCACTACAAGGTGACACACTTGGCCTTATCCTTATCAAGAATTTCTTTAAGTTGCAACTACAATTCCATCAACTCTAGATTGCTCAACCTGTAAGGTACCTTTGATGTTGGTGTTACTCTTGGTACCAACTCAGTAGAGAAATCCACTTCTCTATGAGGCGCTAAATCTAATATCTCTGCAAGAAATACATCCTGAAACTACTGCAAAATAGGATACTTCTTTAAGACTTCCCCATCCTCAACATCCTTACCTTTTTCGATGGAAACATGCATTAAAAATAATACACACCCTTTCCTGCAACTGTGCATAGCTTGCATGGTTGTAACCATTCTCACTGATGTAGGCTTCTTCTTTCCTTGCAATATTATCTTCTCTCCATCATAATCTAGATACTCAATAGCCTTCTCATAACAATCTACCTTGGTCCTATGAGTGCAAAACCAATCCATACCCAAAAGCATGCTATATGAACCCAAAGGAAGCACATTTATGCGTGTCGATGTAGGCATACCATTCAACTTAAATTCACAATCTCTCACCCAATGATGAACTCTTTTCTTGGTCCCTGTAGCCAACTAAACCAACCAAGAATCTACATGGACTTCTTTATTCAATCCACACTTATCCACCAGGTCAAGACTAACATAACTATAATTAGATCCAGGATTAAACAAAATGGAAGCAACTCGATCACAAAGCTTATCTTCCATCTCAATATTGGATTCTTGATGATCAGCCTGCCTATTATCAAGTGTTGCATAGATCTGAGGAATTCTCTAACCAACATCCACAACTATTTGCGCTTCCTGATCATTTAAGATTTGTGTCCTACCACGCTGGTATAATGGACAATCCTTCTTGCAATGGTCTTTTCCACAAAGCCAAAACTACAATAGTTCTCTACCACTACCTTTATTTTGCTACTTACTAGGCTGAAGTCCATGTCCCTTCTAAGTTGCATTAAACTTATTTTAAAGAGCCCTCTCACCTTCACCTTGAGGTCTTCCTTGCTTCTGAGGACATTTTTATTTAGCCTTCTCATTCCCTTTCTAATCATGCTTAAGCTCAGACTTATGCTTCAACTGCTCATAACAAGGCTTCAATTTCTCGATGAGTTCCTGCAATGACTGAGGCTCAGCATACTCAATCTAATCCTTGAATGCTAATAGTAGTCCACTGATGAGCCTTTGGACCTTTGTCTTCTCATCCTTAAGGTAAGGCACATACCTCAACAAATCCATAAATTTGGTCATGTACTCTTCAACTGTCATGGAACCCATCTTCAACTCATAAAATTCCTTGGCCATTTTGTCATAATATCTCTCAGAAAAGTGCTTTTTCCTTAAGAATCTTTTAAACTCATGCCAACTCAAATATTCTACCTTGATGCCTATGAAATGCTTCACATATTCCCACCAGATATTTTATTTTCCCTTGAGATTGAATATTTCTATATTGGTTTTCAAATTCTCTGAATAATCATGCAACCCGAAGAACTTCTTCATCCCAAAAATCCATGCTTCTACATATTCCAATTTCTTCACATCCACATCAAAAGTAGGAGGCTTGACTTTCTTTATATCCTCTGGAAAATATTTCTTCTCACTCACCCTACAAGGATGATGGAGGTGATGACGATGATGTCTTTCTGAACCAGAACTAGAATGGAACCCATAAGAACTACCTCTCTTGTCAAGTGTATCCAACCATCTTCCACCTCCGACCGTATCATATTTTTCCAACATGTATATGATTGACACCTGTTACCATATGCCCCATTAGTCCTTTCCTCCTATCCATGAATAATCCTTAGTTGTCCCTATTTCTGCAATTCTGATAGGCTCCAAAGGATCATTGCATTAACCTCGTCTTGATTTTCTTGAGCTCTGAAAAGGCTTTCCTGAGTCTCAATCAACCTTATTGTATACCTTGCAACTTCTGATTTTTTCCTTCAAACTTTTCAATGTATCTGTTATATCAAGAGAATACTCATCTCATTGTTGCTCAACTGATCTGTAAGGAGACTCACATGAATTGTAATCCATGATTATGATCGTCATCTTCAGCCTTCTCTTTCCTGAAAACATGTCATGTTAGATAAACCAAACAGAAAACATGATCAAACCATACTTCAGTGAAGTTTAGGGGAGGATATCACATCTGAACAAAGCAATCTCGATTATCACACACACA
>APFE030749662.1:66814-133082 GCA_000404065.3 Pinus taeda
AGATCTTTCTAACGAGCTATCATACGCGTCAAACGGATATCGTATGCCAAAGTTACGACCCCGGGAAATTGATGTACCAATTTACCCAAAACGGGGCCCACAATTTGGCGTTTCATCTTCTAAGGGTCGGTTTTGGAATGTGAAGGGTTTTCCATTTGTTTCTCAACAATAAATAGGCCTTTGAGCCTCATTGTAACACAGTTCGGAACAGTTCAGAGGCATGTAGCCACCACATCTCTTCTCAGAGATAAGCTACCATCACCCTAGCTGGTTCATTTCCATTCCTGGTTGTAAGCATATTTCGGTATTTTCCATTAATGAAATGAAGTATTATTTCTGCTGCATCTTTGTGTATATGGTTATCTCTGTATTTTATTGCATTCCTGTTTAAATCTGGATCATATTTAGAGCATCTCAATGGCTATGCAACCGCTTTTCCTCTCTTCTATATATTAGTATGGTAGACTCGCTTATCAAAAAGCTTGAGAATTAAAGGAGGGTCTGTAACATCTATTGAATCAAAATAGTTGAACGAATCAAGAAAATCAACCACTCCCAAATTGCATATAACACTCTTTTTCTATGGGGAGCCTCAACTATCATTACCTCTAGATTTAAAAATATTTTGGATATTTTCTCCAAGGTAATATGGGGTTTAATTAAATTGTGTAAGAGCCAAATATATGCTTGGAACCTAAATACTAGGATCCTATTAACCATAGCCAGAATTATCTAATTATATTTCTAAGAAAACCAGTATACCTTTAGATACCCCATATTGCATCTTTGTCTCCGCTCCCATATTTAGTTTCTTGGAAACATATCATCCAAAAAATCAAATCAAAATTCAACCACTGGGAATAATAATGGCTTAACCTAGTAGGCCACCTTTCCCTCTTAAAATGTTTCCTCTCAACTTACCTGATCTTCCAATTTTATTATCTTCTTTCCCTGGTTGGGGTCAAGTAGTCCATTGCCAAAGAACTCAAAAAATTTCTTTTGGAAGGAGGAAAAACTAATCACAAGCATATCCACTTGGTGAATTAGAGCACAATCATGGCTACTAAAGCCCATGGTGGACTTTGGATTAAAGATCCTTTTATAGTCAATCAAGCTCTAGGGGCTAAGCTCTAATGGAGGCTTGTTACAGGAAAATATGACTAGTGGAAAAAGGTAATTCACAAAAAAAAAATTATGGAGATTGTCTTCATTTCTTGGATAACACCCTCCATTTTCTCTCAAATCTAGAAATTCACTTTTAAGCTCTTCACCTCATCCAAAATCAAGTATCTTGGATCCATGGTGATGGAAAGAAAATTAATTTTTGCAATTACAATATCATAGGAAATCCCCTAATCTCCTATACTTCTTCTCTTTAACTCCTAAAATATTGGCTTGATGATCAAGGTAATATTTTTCTCAATAATATTTTATGTTGGTCTCTCTCCTTGAGACTTTGGCAAGGTTTGGATCTTTGATATGTCTCAAGGCATCTCCGAGATCTTCCCTCCCTTTTGTTCATGCCTCAAGGGAAGTCTCTTTGATTAAATCCAATTATTGACTCTCAAGGCTAGCGTATAAAGAGTATATGGTCAAGGAAGGTTATGAATTATTTCTTTTCCATTAAGAGATTCCTCCCAAGTCTAGAATTTGTAGTAAAATATGGCATGTAGATGGTCTTCCAAAAATGAACATTTTTTGCTAGACACAAGAATGTGTAAAATTATGATGACTAATAATTTAAGAAAAATATGCATACAAGGCCCCTCCAAGTGCATCCTTTGTCTCCTTTCAGGGAATCCTCACTTCATATTTTTCTTGAATCCTATTTCTCTAGACAAGTTTAGTAGTTTTTTTTTGCAGGGACACTTATCCAAAGTAATCTAGCCACCCTCCCCATCCTTCTTATTCAGAAGATGGTAAAATATATTATGGGTTGTTCCACAATAAACCCATTTTCATAAGAGTTTGGGTAGTCTTTCTGAAGTATGTATGTTGGAAAATTTGGTTGTTTGGAATTTATCCATTTTTCAAAGTGAAAATACAAAATTTGAGAAAGTGGTATTTATGGCTCTTGAACTTCTCGAAAATCACCTCAACTCATGCAGACTCAACCTATTTTTCCCACAAGCTATGCACAACACTAAAAAATAAATGGTTCCAATCCATTAACGTTCAAGTTTTAGATACAACTCCTATAACTACAAGATAATAATGGTAGGTTCACATGCCCCTTTGAATTTTAGAAGTGGAAATGGAATTATGATCTTTATATTTTGTGTTTTGATGGTGCTTCTAAGCATAACCTTAGGATGATAAGTGTCAGAGGGGTGCTTTTCAACCCAAGTGTACATTTAGTGCTCTCATTTTTGTAAATTATAGGAGTATCTCCAAAAAATCTAGCTAAAACTTATGACCTACTTTAGGGAGTCCTACTTGTCTCTTCTCAAACCATCCCAAAACTCACTATAGTTTCAGACTCTAAAAACACAATTCATTGCTTTCAGGACTTCCAATGCACACTTCAACTTGATGCTTCATCAAACCAAAATTGTACTTCATTCCTTTCACAATTCTTCTTATTCCATGTTCTTGAAGTCAATAACCAATCCATTGATCTCCAAGCTATGCACAATTTTCAAGTGGTAGAGGTTGTCCTTGTTGTCAATGGGAGTTGCTCCATTTTTCCAATCCCATGATAGACAAATTTCTCTAGTCAAATTGCATCAAGGGTTCCTATGTGGTTTTCCCTCATCATCTTTTTACATGAGGCTTTAATTCATGATCATCTTCGGGCCCATGATTCACCTACAACCTCCTCCTAGTATTTTTTCCACTCCACTCACCTAGTTTGAGATGGATTCCATTGGCAATGGAAATTCATGTTATCCATCCCCTCAATCATTATTGTGAGAGATCTACTATAATGATACAAGCCTTAAATAATATGACCCCTTTTAGTTATCAATGATCTTTCCCTTCGATGGATCTCCAATTCTGTTTCAGATTTTATGTTGGTTGTTTCCTAAATCTCTTTATCTCTATCTTTCTTGTATGCTTTGTTGATCCATGGGGTATTTGCCTTAGCATAATGAAACACAAAGGAAATTCATCATGCAACCCTTTCCAAGAACGTCAAGGGATATATTTTGACTGACATAACACTGAGAAATGCAACCTCCACCTACAAATTTTGAGGTTGGAATCTTATGTGGAACTCTTATTCAACATACGCATTCAACAAAATTACTCAACCCAAAGGATGAATAATGAAATTGATGCCCTTCAATCCTTGAGTAATGTGCTATAGATTACGTGAATTGGTGAATAACAAGGGATATCCTCTCTAGTGCTCTCTAATATTGCTTCATCCTTAATAGGAAATCAGTTCCTCCCTAACTTGAACACTCCATATCTAGGAGAAGCAAAGAATTTTAGCATATCTCATTAGTCCCCTCAAATCCCAGATCCCTCTAATGAAGTGCCTTTTAATACTAATTCAAAGAATCTTCTATAGAGATTGTTATACAAATATATTTTTTGAATATATGTATCCACCTGAATAGCCATGATCAATACTTTCTTTGAGCTATAAATTTTGGATAGGCTCATTTTGACTATATATTTTCAAATTTTTGTACTTCTACTATGTCATATTGACAAAAAATTTACTAATGAAAATCCTCTAGTTTCATTCAAGAAAAAAACATTATTATTTAATCAATATAATTAATTTATCCAATGGAGAATATTTCATTATTAATTGCATTTTCACATGTAATCTACCCTTAAGTGTATTGGTGTCCCCATTCAAGTGGGTTTGTTAGACTGGTTATTGGGCATGACTAGCAATCATGTGAGTTTTTTCTATTTAGATTTGAATGATGTTTTCCATAGGCCCTTACTTGGAATAATGTTTTGTGTGGATCTTATGTTTGACTTCTTTGACAATTTTGGGGTGATAGTTGTAGGGGGATCATTAAAGCATGGATGGAAACAACCTATGTTTTGGGTTTAGGAAAAGCACCAAACAACTAGGATGAGACCTATGCTCACTTGCCAGGCCTCCTTCTTGCTTAAAAAACAAACATCAAAACTATATTAGCTTTAGGATATTCAAATGTGATTGTCAAATTTATGGTTGAAAACCTAGCTCCAAGGGATATCGAGTTTTCTTTGGCCATTGAATGAATAAACAAAGAGGTTAGCAATGAAATCAATGACACATACTTCCAAGTTCTACCGAACTTAAACTTAGAATCAAACTCATACATAAACAAGGCATCAACACTTAATCAAGGTGTTTTGGAAAAATGGGGGTTGACTTATATTGTTTTGTACCCTAATATTGTTATATTAGAATTTATGACGTGTTGCATCCATAATACATCCTCAGCATCTATTAAATCACATAAGGAGGGGATTTGCAAGGGCACAATCTCACCCTAGTTGTTTGAAATTATAATTGTTATTCAACCTTTAGAACTTGATACCTTTTGGTTTTTGTAGGTGATGTTGGATTTTGGACGAGAATATACCTTGTACTTTCTAGAGGATTCTCAAGCTATTGGATACTTTGGAAAGAGGTTTTTTTTCCTATTGGATATTGGGGGTGGAGACTTTATGATTTATTCTATGAAGAAACTTTATGGTGAGTTACCAAAGCATTGAATATTTGGGTCAAGGGAAAGAGTGCATTCAACGTCTAAATGTTTTTTTTTTCCACATAAGTACCTACTTGTTGACCCTTTGTCTTATTTGAGAAATCAATCATGGCTTTTGTGTGATTTGGTATTAGAAAACTCAAATCACTTTTTCTAGGTTGTGGTTAGATTTATTCATGTTAAGAGATTTTCTTTCTGTTTCTATTTTGTTGTGGAAGACTAGAGTTTCAGGTAACATTTTTCTTTTTCTATGGAATGAGGATATCCTTTATCTATGAGTTTCATTCTCAGATATCTTATTGCAAATTTGGATTTTCTTTCCTTCAACTTTGTTTTATTCAAAAAATCATGGATCAAAGAGGTTATCTAGAATTCAAAAGGATACTAAGAGGGAATGAGGAAAATATTCATTGCAACATATATTCCTTGTTCTCATTATTTACTAGAGTGCATGAGAATAAGCACCATTGTGTTTCACAACATGCAACAAACATGAACCTCTTAGTCCAACAAAGGCATAAGATAGAGGTTTTAGAAGTTGAATGCAACATGTTGAGGAATATAACAATCAATCTTAGAAAATATTCCTAATTCACAACCTCCAACAATAGGATGTATATCAATTCAGCTCAGGTATATTACCAAGAGGAAGAAACAATATGTTAGATGAAAGATGCCATGTGTATTGAGCAACAAGATTTTCTCTGATTGAATGTTGGTTAGAAGGAGGAAAATATTCAACAAGATTTTCACTATTGTGTATGTATTTTAAAGTCATATTCATATTAGGAGAATATATTAACCAATATATTTTCAATAATATCTAGCATGCATTAATCCTAGGTATTAGTAGACTCTCATATATATTTTTCAAGAGTTTTCATTATGTTAAAGAACTCCACATCAATCTTTTTGATATGCTTGTTGCTAGCTTAATTATCATATTTTTATAATAGTTGTATCTATTTTTTATTCAAATTAAAAAAGAAAAAGAAAAGTATGGGCATCCCCTTTATTTTTCCTTGTTTTTTCATTACTCTTAATTTTTTTACTTTCATTACATTCATAATTAGAATTGTAAATTTTTTCTTTAAGCTAATCTTATTGATCATTCACAAAATTACATGTTTAAAAGGTTTAGGTTCAAAATTATAGAAAAGATAATAGTAAAGTTGATCTTAAACAAGTGAATACTAAGAAGTATGACATGTCTAAACTTCTATGGTGGGAAGTATATAAAAACTAAGAACTCACATTCATTCGGAAAATTATGAGGGATTTAGGCTCCTTTGATGTGAATAGCTTTGATTTGATTCTTTTGAATCTAACACAAATTGATATTTGGGTCCACATTTCGAACCAACAAGTGTGGCTCATCATCAAGACAAAGATGAGAAGTCTAATGTGGTCTAACAATATAAATATGCGATCAATGACCAAAATAAAAATATTTACAAAATCCTTAGAAATAGGGAAAATAAATATACTAACTAGTAATAACTAATATTATTCATATACTTAACAAAAAAAAAAAAAACTATTTCATTAATTAAAAAAAAATCCCTAAAACTAAAGAAAATAAATTAACAACTATAACTAAATTTAAAATAAACTAATTATATAAATAACCTTAATTAATAAGTAAACAAATTATAATATAAATAAAGTCAAAGTCAAGTATTCTATTAATTAAGGATAAGACCTTTCTATATATATATATATATATATATTAATTATATTGATGGTTTTTTTTTATGTATTTTTGAGTTGATTTTTAGAACTATTTTATGTATATATTGTTTTGTATCTTACTTTTTATTAGTGATACTTATGTGATAGCTACTTATTAGACATCATATAGTAAAGTGACTTTTATGGACACCTTTTTTTTGGCATATTCTTTTTATGCAACATTTACAATATGTAATTTTCAATATTTTATTATAATGAAAGTTACGATTTTTCCTTGGGAAAATATAATATTATGGATGAAATAAAATTAAAATATATATGAAATATAAATATTAAAAATTAAATTATAGTAATATTGTCAAATATATGAAATAATTAATCTTATCTTTAAATTAAGGAATAAAGAAAATGAAATAAAGTTAAAATGTAATATTTTATTAATTAATGCTAAAACTTTAAAATTACAATATATATAAAATAATATTATGTTGGAAATAATACTGAGAGGGGGGGTGAATCAGTATTAGCAACTCAATAACTTTTTCATTTCCATACTTAACTTCAGTTAAGGGAACCCGTGTGTACACGCAACTAACGTATATCCAGTAAACTTATGATTTAGTTAATCCATTAAATGTTGATATTTAATTAGTGCATCAGAGCTTCATTAACCATATGAATAGTAAACAGATGCAGTAAAATAGAACAGATCATCACACATAAGAAGCACACACCATGGTGTAAGGTGGAAACCCAATGTGGGTGAAAACCACCTGCTGCAATTCGTCTCTATCTTCTTTTAATAAGAAACTTCTTTTTACAATATTTATGTATTGGTGCAATCTTATACCAGTATGCAGGCTTCTACTTGCAGAAGGCCACAACCTTCTCTCGTTCTCTAGCTTCTCCTGGAAGGGAGCTACAACCCCCTTAGCTCTTGTACTAGCGGATCTGTTTACTAGTACGTAGGCATCGGCCTACTGAAGGCTCCAACCTTCACTAGTTTTCCAGCTACTTCTGGAAGGGAGCTCCAACCCCCTGGCTTTTGTACTGGCTGATATGTTTACCATTACGTAGGTGCCGGCCTACAAAAGACTACGATCTTCTCTCTTC
The DNA here is from genome assembly GCA_000404065.3 of Pinus taeda. Lineage (NCBI taxonomy): Eukaryota > Viridiplantae > Streptophyta > Pinopsida > Pinales > Pinaceae > Pinus > Pinus taeda. The sequence continues at coordinate 74,284 of APFE030749662.1, forward strand.
CTCCAGGGACCACGTTTCATAAATTTTCATACTGGATACTCCTGAAGCACAACACCATAATCTGAAGGCCACGTTTCATTCAATTTTCATACTGGACCCATCAACAACATTGAAGCACAAAATCAATCACCACTGCAATACATCCATCAACTACACCTGCATCATTGATCTTTGAATCACCCAATACTGAAACACTGAAACCCTGTCAACAACACAGTCACCAGAACACAGAACAGACAACAAAACTCTGCAATAACAACCAGATCCAACTGCAACTTCAAAATATCATACTTCATATTGTATATGATACTCTGATGAACCCAACCTGTGTGTATACGTGCTTTTACCAAAGCTAACCCGTGTACAGATCTGCAAATTCTAACTTATAACTTTGCAGCTATTCCAGACATCAATTATACCCAGAACATAACATTTACGGAATAAACATGCGTTAATAATTCAGATCTAGTATATCCATGATCAAACCATATAATGATAAAACATTCCAAGCCTTAAGATCCCAATCCATCATTCATCATCATCCACATGGGTGCATCCTTGGATCAGATTAAGAAAAGCATCACAAACCCATAACCTGCATACTGGATCTCACACTTCATCAGATATTCAATACTTGCACACTTGCTCTCCTTGGCCTAATGATCTTCTCCTTGTATAGGTTTAGGCCTCTCTCAATACCATGGTCCAAAACCATGTAGAACCAATACCTTGGACCCAATACATGGGGTCAACACTTTGGACCAAATACCATGGACCAAAACCAAAATACCATGGACCAAGTACCACGGACCAAAACTTAGATTCCTAACATGTACGCGCCTTTCCTTCTGTAAACGTGTGTGTGTACATATACATGACTTGGTATATGGTGCATCCGCATGTATATGCTTCTTTGTCATAGCACACCTGTGTATACCTCTCTAATTATTAATTCTTTGCTATTTACTAGCTGTACTATGATCTGTCATCTGAGTGAGTTGCCATCAAGGACAACACCTGTATCATATCTGTATCATAATGCCAACAATCTCCCCCTTTGGACTTGATTGCAACAACCACACCAAGTCACTCTCCCCCTTTGACATCAAGGGCAAAGGGCGAACCAAGATATTCTCTTCCTTGATATGCATTCTACTGTCCATACTCCCGTTGAGTATCTGATGAGATCTCTGATTGAGCTCCCCCTTTGTACATGCCAAGATGTACCAATCCGTCCATGCTCCCCCTGAGCACATGCAAGGTCTGCAAAAGCATAACATGACTCTATAGATACATTGCCAATGACCTTCCTAAAGACTCATACATACATCAATCTCCCAACCAAGTGGGGATACACCATTTTTTACTCATCCACCCAACCAAGTGGGGATATATCAAAAGTTTATACATGACTCAAAAATAAGAAACATTACATCATCCATCCCATGCATAGTGGGGTTACAAATCAAAGACCAGCAATCTAATCAAGACCATGATATTCATCAACAACTATCATGCACCATAAGCATCAACATCCAGCCCTGTAACCTGCAATACCATTCTTTTGACCAACCAGCAAAATGTATCATTTAGCCACATAAGCCTCATCACCAAAGACTTCTAACCATAATGCCAACAATGCATTATTTGAAGTATATGCTCCCCCTGAACCTATGTCATGCCATCATCAACTAGTGACTGAACCATATCAGACTTCTGTACTGCTGCTTTTCTTCAGAACATCATATACGCAACTGTGTAGCGTCTAACTCGCGTATATACGTGACTTTTCTTCATGAAATCTGCATATGATATTTATAACACTGATGTTCCACACTTTTAGTTTCCTCTAAGTCTGTGATGTCTGTATATTCTGCTATGCCACATCTTTCTAGTTGTACTTCCTTTTTCTTCCATATCTTCAACTGTGATGATGTTTTCTACTTTTGGTACAGTGCCCAAAATCTTCTCCTGCATTCCTTTGCTATGTGTCCAAGATTATTACATGCATAACATCTTATATGTTTCATATTCCTCTTATAGCAGTCAATGGCTTTGTGACCAAATATATTGCAAGCAAAACAATATCCCTTAAAGTACCTGGAATGTGATGATATTTCTGTGTGATAGTCTTGAACCATTCTACTTCCGCATCTAGCTACAACATGTCCAAGATTATGACATACATAACATTCAACGTTATTCATCAGAGGAAATAATCATCTATCACTTCCACAGTTAGGAGAAAAAGATTTTCTTTGAGGAATTTCTTTCCTTGGCTGTTGATGGGGTTGTCCTCTCATCTCCTTATTGAGCATTTCAGATTTCTCATTAGAATTCCTTGCCTCACCCTGTGAGCTAGATTCACCTTCAACAAATTCATGAAAACCAAGACCAGTTTTGATAGTAGGAGACCTTTGACTACTGAGAATATCATCCAAAATCTTAGTACTGTCTTGAAATCGTAATAGCTTACCCTTTTCTTCTAATTTACCTTTCAAGATATTTACCTCAACCTGATGTTGTTCTTCCTTTTCCAGATATTGATTCTTCAAAATTTCTTCAGACTTTATTCCTTCTTCCACTTGTTGGCTTAGTTTGAGAATCTCTTTTTCTTGTTCTTCATTCAGCTCCTGCAACATTTGACGAACTCTGAATGCACATTCTAGCTGAACTTTTAAGCTAATAATTTCTTCTTTGAGGGCACTCTCTCTTTTACTAAATAGATCTTATTGATCTATGATTTTATTTGATGCTTCATTTGCTTGTTCATCTTCAATCTGAGGTGATTCAGAATCTGAATACTTGCTTCCACCTAATGGTAAGCTGTCCCTATTCCTTTGAGTTGTCTTCTTCTTCTGATGCACCTTCTTTCCCATTGTTCTATGGAACTCCTTCAAGCGATCAAGATTCTACCTAAGGACCTGCTCTAATTCCAATTTTTGGAAATAATACTGGGGGGGTGAATCAGTGTTAGCAACTCAATAAATTTTTCATTTCCATACTTAACTTCAATTAAGGGAACTCTTCTATGCATGCAACTGTGTCTAAAGCAACTAGCGTATATCCAGTAAACTTATGATTTAGTTAATCCATTAAAAGTTGATCTTTAATCAGTGCATCAGAACTTCGTTAACCATATGAATAGTAAAAAAATGCAGTAAAACATAACAGATCATCACACATAAGAAGCACACATGAACACCATGATGTAAGGTGGAAACCCAATGTGGGTGAAAACCACCTGCTGCAATTCGTCTCTATCTTCTTTTAATAAGAAACTTATTTTTACAATATTTATGTACTAGTGCAATCTTATACCAATATGTAGGCTTCTACCTGTAGAAGGCTACAACCTTCTCTCATTCTCTAACTTCTCCTAGAAGGGAGCTACAACCCCCTTAGCTCTTGTACTAGCCGATCCATTTACTAGTACATAGGTGCCGGCCTACTGAAGGCTCCAACCTTCACTCGTTTTCCAGCTGCTTCTGGAAGGGAGCTCCAACCCCCTGGCTTTTGTACTAGCCAATATGTTTACCAGTACGTAGGTGTCGGCCTACAGAAAGCTAAGATCTTCTCTCTTCCTCTAGGGACCACGTTTCATAAATTTTCATATTGGATACTCTTGAAGCACAACACCATAATCTGAAGGCCACGTTTCATTCAATTTTCATACTGGACCCATCAACAACATTGAAGCACAAAAAAAATCACCACTGTAATACATCCATCAACTACACTTGCATCATTGATCTCTGAATCACCCAATACTAAAACATTGAAACCCTATCAACATCACAGTCACCAGAACACAGAACAGGCAATAGAACTCTACAATAACAACCAGATCCAACTGAAACTTCAAAATATCATACTTCATACTGTATACGCTACTCTGATGAACCCAACTTGCGTGTATATGCACTTTTACCAAACCTAACCCGCGTACAGATCTGCAAATTCTAACTTATAACTTTGCAGCTATTCCAGACATCAATTATACCCATAACATAACATTTACAGAATAAACATGCATCAATAATTTAGATCTAGTCTATCCATGATCAAACCATATAATGATAAAACATTCCAAGCCTTAAGATCTCGATCCATCGTTCATCATCATCCACATGGGTGCATCCTTGGTTCAGATTAAGAAAAGCATCACAAACCCATAACTTACATACTGAATCTCACACTTCATCAGATATTCAATACTTGCACACTTGCTTTCTTTGGCCTAATGATCTTCTCCTTATATAGGTTTAGGTCTCTCTCAATACCATGGTCCAAAACCACGTAGAACCAATACCTTGGACCCAGTACCTGGGGTCAACACTTCGGACCAAATACCATGGATCAATACCAAAATACCATGGACCAAATACCACGGACCAACACTTAGATTCCCAACATGTACACACCTTTCCTTTTGTAAACATGCGTGTGTACATATACGTGACTTGGTATATGGTGCATCCACGTGTATACACTTCTTTGTCACAGCACACTTGTGTATACCTCTCTGATCATTAATTCTTTGCTATTTACTAGTTGTACTATGATCTGTCATCTGAGTGAGTTGCCATCAAGGACAACACCTATATCATATCTGTATCATAATGCCAACATATTATAGGCCAAATAAAATTAAAACTATAAATAAATATATATGAAAAATATAAATCCTAAAATCTAAAATAAAGTAATATAGTTAACTATATGAAATAATTAATGGTAACCATAACTTAAGAAATAAAGATAATGAAATTAATAAGGCTAGAAATACTTTATTTTTTTCAAATTTTTGATCCCTTTTGTTGTATGCTTTACCTTCTAAATCCTTCTCGAACCAACCAATTATTTGTTTGTTGGTTTTGGGACCACTTTCCAAACATTGTTTCTAACAATGGAATCATATTCCTCTACCATGGCATCAACCCAGACTAGATGTTGCATTGCTTACTTGAATGAGGATGGCTTTGTCTCAACTACCTCACTCATCAGAGCCATGTACCCAGAGTATCGATCTAGTGACCTCCACTGTCAACATTGTGATGTGGGTGCTCCGACATTCTCTCTAGCATCCCACAGTAAGTTGTCATCTTCCCTGGTTTGCTTCCTTCCTTTTCTAGATGTCTCTGCTTGAGTGGATGTCTCCACTCTCTTATCCTCTACTTGTGGTTGCTCCATAACTTCTTGAGGTTCTTCCTTTGGAGCCAAAATCTCCTGATTAGGATGCAACTGAAACTCCCTCTCAAGAGAACACCTCATTTCCTTCTCGTCATCAAACTTCACATCTTGTCTTACCACTATCATCCCAAGGGATGGCAAGTACACCCAATAGTTGTGAGGTGTATCAATGTACCCCAAAAATATGCCCAAATTTGTTGTCAGCTCTAGATTTTTCCCTGCATCCTTAGAAACATGATAGTAAACTGATGATCTAAAAATCCTGAAGTGTGATAGATATAGTTTCTTCCCTAAAAAATCTTCCTCTAGTGTACTCATGCCAAGAATCTAGTGAGGACTCATGTTTTGTAAATAGATCGCTGTGTCACATGCTTCAGCCCACAAGTGTAGATGTAGGCTTTGGTCATGTAACATTGCCCATGTTGCTCCCACGATACTTATGTTCTTCCTCTTAGCCACCCCATTTTGTTGCGGGTTATGAGGTGCTAACAACTCCCATCGAATGCATTCCTTTACACATAATTTCTTTAACTCATTCAAAACATACTCACCACTATTATCACCCTTAAGAACCTTCACTTTCATGCTAGTCTCTTTCTCAATAAGTGCTTTAAACTCAACAAATTTGGAGAATGTATAGTCTTTCTTCTTCATGAAGTAGATCAAGAACTTCCGTGAGAAATCATCAACAAATATAACATAATACATGTGCTTTCTAGTGGAGGCTATCAAGAAAGGTCCACATACATTAGAGTGGATCCTTTCGAGGATTGCATGTGCCCTATTGTTGTTAGGTAAAATTAACTCGAGGTTTGAGTCAAGGTTGACCTAGTTAAATAGTAGTGGTTTTGGGCACATGGTATAATGTACCCATGGTATTATGGTCCATGGTATTACATGTAATGGAGACTATAAAAGGCTGGGGATACTTCATTGTAATGTAGGCCTGGAGGTGAGTGGAGAAGGTTCACTTGGCTAGATTGGCCAGGGTTTTGGCCAACGCTAATGAGATCTCATTGGGTTGGGTTTTTCCATGGATTTGGGGTTTTACTGGATAAATATTATGTGTGTAATATTTATGTGTATTGTTTCTAGTTATTTTATTATTCCTCTCTGTAAATCTCGGTAAATCTTAGTAATAATTTATATCTCTACAGTAAATTTCTTAACAAATGCTATCATAGCTCTAGATCAAAAGCCATAGATTGTGAAGCAAAGTTGAACACTATTGGGTCATGAAAGATTCAGTGGATGAGGAGGATATGTGCACGTGGATTAATTTTTTGATGAACCATGTACCTGAAAAGAACACCTAGATAACTGGCGGTTACAATGGCTGGTGACACATGTGATTCGGTAGATGGGTTCTTTTTTTATGGACATTGATGTCATATGTACAAAGACAAAAACGAGGGTAAACAAAACAAAAAATGATTGTAATGGAGTGAAATTTTTAATTTGCATGTAAATGGGCATACTGTTGTAAGACCTGGTAAGGCATGTGTACCCCTGGGTAATTACTGGTAAAGCATGGGTTAGACCTAGGTAATACGGGGATGTTGGGTTAACAAATCCAGGGTAAAAACTTTAAAGGGGGTAAGGGCTATAGTGAGTGGGATTGTCTCACTTAGTAGGTTTTGGCTGGATTTAGTCAAGGAACCCCAAGTCAAGTTTAAGGGGGGAATTGTTAGGTAAAATTGACTTGAGGTTTGAGTCAAGGTTGACCTGGTTAAATAGTAGTGGTTTTGGGCACATGGTATAGTGTACCCAAGGTATTATGGTCCATGGTATTGCATGTAATGGAGCCTATAAAAGGATGGGAATACTTCATTGTAATGTAGGCCTGGAGGTGAGTGGTGAAGGCTCACTTCGTCGGATTGACCAGGGTTTTGGCCAATGCTAATGAGATCTGATTGGGTTAGGTTTTTCCCTGGATTTGGGTTTTTCCTGGATAAATATTATGTGCATAATATTTATGTGTATTTTTGCTAGTTATTTTATTATTCCTCTCTATAAATCTCGGTAAATCTTAGTAATAATTTATCTCTCTGTCGTAAATTTCTTAACAATTGTCACTATAATTGAAGTTGGATTTTTTTACTTCCCTAATGTACATCCTTTGCATGTGTCCCACTGCTCTAGTGCTCCATTGGGAAGGCCTGTAGAAATATGTTGCATGATCTTCAAAGCACAATGATGCAAATGGCCAAGTCTTATATGCCATAATTCGCTGACATCTCAGCTCTACACCTTCTCTTCTTTTTGCTCAATATTGCACAGTATTCCACATCTAATTTGTAGAGGTTCTTCACTCAAACCTCTATCTGCTTCACTTGTCCCATGGTGATGTGTATCAAGAAGGCCTTTCTTTTGTTGAATATCACATCGTAGCCACGGTCTTCCAACATCATGATGGAAACTAGATTCTTCTTTAGACCCAGTACATACACCACATCCTTGATCCTAAGAGGGGAGGCAGACTCCCTCTGAAAATTAACTGTACCAATTTCAGTCGTGTTATACTTTCCATCATCTCCCATCTCAATGTGCATCTGGAGGTCCTTCTCCTCCAAGTCACTGAAAAATTATTTATTTCCCATCATGTGGAATGAGGCATCATTGTCGAGATACCACACACTACCCATCATTGTGCTTTTCATGCATTCGATGAGGGTAAAATCAAGTTCAAACTATGAAGCCAAGGCTTCACCCATTGCTCCTCTTGCGGTATTCCTGCCTTCTTTCTTGTGTGGACATTTCATGGCATAGTGTCCTAGTTCATGATAGTGAAAGCACTTGATTTTGGAGAAGGCTTTCTTCTTGTCCCCTTGACCCAATTATACTTTGGATTTGGATTTCTTCCCTTTCCCTTTCTTTGTGTTTCTGTCCAAGGCACAGTTCTCCTCATCATCACCCTTGGATCAGGTTTCATCTTTGGTGTTCCGCCTAATCACTTCCTGTACCAAATCAGACCAAAGGATTGCCCAATTTGGTAGCTTCTCCCTCCAATTTACCGAAACCTGGTAGTTGTGCCAACTCTTAGGAAGGCTTGGAAGTGCTAGGCATACTAGATCATCCTCTGTTATAGTAACACCAACTTGACCAAGGTCATCATGACATTGTGTGAACCTGCTAAGGTATTGTGGAATTGTATCTCCCTTCTGCATCTTTATATTCCAAAGCTTGTCCTTTAGTGACATCTTCTTGTGGTCACTACTATTCTGGAACAAATTTGTCAAGTCCTGCCACATTGCATATGGAGTCTCTTTCCCGTGGAGATTCAAGACAATATGATCTCGAACTCCATCCAATATGATCTTCCTCACCTTTGATACACACTTCTTCCATTATGCTAAATCTTGAGCATTGGATGTTGGAGGCTTCGGTATATAATTATCTATGAATTCTTTTAGTCCATTATCTTCTAGAATTGCCTCCATTCTGTCCTTCCAAGCAACATAATTTGAGCTACCCTCAAGGGCATACTCGAGTCTCAGTCCATAGAAATACATCCTACTAGCTTTGAAGAATTGATTCTGCAAATTCAATCCACCTGCAAAGGCAACTTCAAATTCTCTTCTCTATTGTGATTTTTGCTCTGAGACCATGTAGAAATTTAATGCGTAGATTCAAAAGTGCTCATGAAATTTACTATATCATAAGACTTGAAGCTACTCTACTCATATACATAAATCATATCACAGTCAAGAACACAAACCATTAACATGCATCAATATTTAACACAGATACACAGATATTTATCTAGGAGAAAGAAACTACTCAAAACCCCTTACTATATGTATTACATTAATCAAAGAATAAAGAAGAAATACAATGCTTTCTCAAGCCGGAACAAACTTTGCACTAGTATAATCTATCTCACTACCTCACAAATTGACTCAAGCCAATACTTAGCCAATTTCTTAGCTTTCCAAATTGCTATTTCCTTGCACCGTTTGATGAGGAATTAGGACCCTATTAATTAGAGAAATTACTCATTGACAACTGTGCAATTCCTTTATGCCCTTCTTTGACTGCATGCACCACTTGTACAACTTGGAAAATTATACAACTGATAGTACATTGCCCTTGAAATCCAATCTCAATTGGGTAACTCAAATTCTTTGCATGCATGAGTTAATTTAGGTTGATTGATTAGTTTAACTCGATGATCACTCAGTGTGAAAAAAGTTACACACCCTTGACTGAACCTCCACTAGTTCTACTAACAGTAAGAAGTAGTTACACTGATAATAACTCAAATTAACTGAAATAGATTGCTACAAATTAGAAATAAATCATGTACAACTGAACTCAAGTGTCTCCAACTCGAATTTACTAAGTTAACTGAGTGACAAGAGCCATCTCACCTCAGTTAACTACGTTGAAGTATTTTATTTTATTGAAATTCATATTTCTCCTAATTTAATCAAGGCAAAATTAAATTAGGAATTTCTTGTTGCATTTTCGACAATTAGAACATTCACTAAATAATTTGTAATGATTATAATGAAATTTTAAAAGGAAATTTTATAATTTTAGTATAATTTTCTCATATTCTAACTTTTTTTTAAACCAAAACTTAAATATTTATATTATAAAATCTATCCCTAAGACAAAAAGAAAGAGGTCAGGTTGAAGGTATCCATATTCCTCATCCATACGTTTTATAGGACATAGTAAAACTAGATGTCCCCTACCCTAAAACTATTTAAATAATTAATTTGCTAGAATTGGGCTAGTATTAGGCAAAATTGGCACACCATTACAAAATTTACATATAAGGGATCACCTCCTTGAGCATGGGATTGGGCTCTTGAGGATGGATTGGAACATTCAAATCCGAGAGAAGCCAAGGAATAAAAGAAATTGAATTACTAGAATAGAAGAATGAGAGCTAATGTCGATCCTTTGATGAACATCTTCCAACTAGCAATGAAGGTGGCTAATCTCATCCTCTTTTTGATGAAACCGTGACCTTAATTCAATAAGGATATCCATGAAGGTGGAAAGAGTGGAGGCCATTTGGTTACTTATGATTTGAACTTGTAGCATCTCTTCTTGGCTAACTCGAAGCTCTTGCTATAAATTTTTTAGATGAGAAAAGTTGTACATCATGGCTAGTCTCCTATCATGGACATCATGGTTGTAGTAAACCATCCAAAATTGAAGGAACAAAGGAGCTAGCTCCCCTAAAGACTACAAATTGACTATATTAAAATTTACCCAAGTTCTTTCTATCTTACTCACCCTACAATTGATTGAAAACTGTGGGACCACTCAAGGACACCAACTAAGAAGAGCAATAAAAATCCAATTACCATAATGATGAATTTGATTACCACAATTCTTCATTGGGGGTGAATAACAAAAATGGAGTGAGAAAAAGCCAATATAAACAAACATACATGGAGCAAATTCATGCAATAGGATCTGCCTCTTCTCTAAGTCATAATTATGACATACCACATGATTGTGATGGCATCTATTGTAGGATTCCTCCTCCCCTAATGAGTGCATAAACTTTCATTAAACTCCACTCTAATTCCTCTACCAAGGCCTACAAATTCGTCTTAGGAGGGGATGCAACACTTCAAGTATGCTTCATTGCCTTCTTGTGTACTAACCTTATTCTCATACTTTCTTCCCCTTTCATAATCTCTTTAATGATTATCCATCATATTTGTTGTGACCATAACTAAAGCCAGATGTACAAAATAGTAAAGAATGAATACAACCTTCCAATGCAGGCATGGGTGAGGGATGAGAGTGTCTGATTTCAATAACCTCATACTTGAGACACCCACATGGCTCAGCTTGGCTAAGTCCTAGTTGAGGCCACTTCCATTGACATTAAACTACTCCACTAGTTGATTAAGTATAATTAAGGAATAATGAAATGCCCCCTTTTTCCATTCACTATAATAGTTCCAGGTTCTAGAGAGGGGCCTTGATTTGCAAACTGATCCACTCTCTAGTGTTTTGTCATAGCACATGGTGGATAGAATGCATTGAAATGGACTCGGAGATAGACTAAATTCAATTGAATTTTTTTTTGAGTTTGTTATCTATCGAGTAAGTTATATAGATCAAGTGTTGGATTCTAAATGAGAATCCCCAATTACTATAAGGTTATGGAGGTTAAATGTATGGCTTGGGAAATCCCTTAACAAAAAATGTAGGCCTCCATTTAGTTATTTGTTACTTGTCCAAGTTCTTAAAAGAATGAGTATTTATTTTGTTATATAAAGTATATGAGTACCCCTCACCTGCCACCCATTTTCTCAAATTTTAACTATAATATACAATTATTGTAACTATTTATATGAAAACATATAACATAAAATATTATATAAAATATAAAATTATATTTAATTAGAATAATAAATTCCAATTTTATAAGAAAAATAAATCATACACACCTGAATAAAGTTAAAATTTTGAATAAAAAACCAAAACTTCATCCACATCAATGAAACAATGTAAATGATTTAAATGTAGTATTTACTCTGCAACTTAACTCCCACAATTCCACTTCCTATACCAAGTTAAATAGGTGTTCCTTTCTCTTTACAAATCTATTGAACTTTACCATATGTAATCCTATTAGTATGTGTAAGAATCTCCTATATGTTTCAATCCCCGACATGTTTGAAATATGCTCACACTGCTAGCTTTCATAAAATCCCACATACTCATGGTCAATCTCATATTTCAACACAAGAATATATAAATAAGGAATCATGTGTTCATAAGTCAAGAATATCTTACAGAGAAATAAGATTAGTTTAAGGAATTGCAACTTCAATAACTCATGATGAAATCCTCTTACACATGGAATCTTTACCCAAAAAAAAGTCATAACGTAGAACCACAATCAACAATAAAATTAATTATTTGAAACCAATATTATATGTGCTTAACCAAGTTGTAAACCAATATTATATGTGCTTAACGAAGTTGTAAACCAATATTATATGTTGTAATTCACTTATATTTAACCAAGTTGTAAACCAATATTATATGTTGTAATTCACTTATATTTAGTGTTTAAGTGTTTCATTAATAGGAGCATGATGATTCTCAAAAAGTTATTTAATAGAAACATATGTATTAAAGGTCCCTAAATGACAGTCATACAAAGAGATACATTAAAGTACCCCAATGATAAATATTCATTGAAAATATCTTATATGGACACATGCTAGGATTAGCTCTCTAGTTCAGAATGATTCTGAAAAAGTTAATGATTTCAAAATCCCCAAAAGGGTGTACATTAAAGTCCCCATACGATACATATTGATTGAATTTCTTTTGGTAGACACTAAGGTTAATGCATCTCATGTGACCATGTCAAGCAAATATTGCATGTGCTCAAATTGATTGAAAAATATTTGGTAGACAGTTGTCATAAGGTTTAATGCATCTCAAATGGAGCATGTTAAGCAAATATTATATGTGATTGAAAAAAAATTGGTAGACAGTTGTCATCTAGCAAATATTAAATGTGATATAATTATAACATTTTCCTTTTTAAAAGAATTAGTTGTCAAAGAAGGTGGAGGCAACCATAGTTAATCACATCATGATTACTTAATTGTTGAAAAGCTTTGAATTTATAAAGAAATTATTAAAATTAAAAGTGAGTGGACTTTGTCCCTAGCATCTATTACCATTTGGTCCCCTCCAATCACCAAGGACCATTTGGTGCCCTCCACCCACCAAGGTTCATGTTGTAGGCCTTTTTATCATTTGGTGTGTGGGCCCAATTGCATATTTAAAGAGTTTTTCAAGGGCACCTTTATTTTATCTCCTCCTTTTCGGTTTCGGTAGTTGGGTTAGTAATGGCTTTCTCTTTTTTTCTTTAATGATTAGTAGTTGGGTTAGTAAAAGAGAATTGCTAACTCCGAGATGATTTTGTTAGGTCGTGAGAAATTTCACTTATTGGATTGTGAAATTTTTTATTGTAACATAGATATGGTTTCGTTTGATACTACAAAATTTTATATTTTAAATTGTAAATCATTTCAGTGTATAAATTTTATTATTTTATGATTATGTTGTGAGATATTTTGATATAATGTTTTATTTAAGTTTTATTGTGTGAGAAAGGTTTTCTAGTTTAGGGGAGATATGTTGTAATATCTTGTCTTGTTTTATTAAACATTTTGATTTGGTTAAATTATATATAAAAATTAAAAATTAAAATATTAAAAAAATAAGATTAACCAGTCTACCAAGTATCGAAAGAGATCAAATTTCTTGAAATGCAAACCTCTCTCACAGTGAAAAGAGATTTGATCCATCTCTACACTTGGTAGATCCAGAGTTAAGATGGATATAATCTAGTAATTAATAATTAAATTAATCTAGATGCATCTTAGCTTTGGATCTACCAAAATAAGTATCAAATCTCTTGATATATAAATATCTTTAGAATTAAAAGAGATTTGATTCCTCTCAACACTCAGTAAATCCAAAATTAAAATAAATCTAAACTAATATAAAAAAATTATTTTAATTATCATCATAAAATTAAAAAAAAAAAAATATATATATATATATATATATATATATATATATATATATATATATATATATATATATAAAGTTTTTTTAATTAAATATTATGATATAACATTTTAATTAAATTATATATTTATGAATAAGAAGAATTGAATTAAATGATCCTTTTCCACTCACCCCATGCAAACATTGATAAAGTGGACCAAGGGGTTAGCCCATCATTGTAAGAGTCCATTCTCCATTATTTCATTGGAAAGTTGAAGCAAAGGCATGAGTTAAACCATTTCGATAAGAGAACCAATATTTTGGATCAATTTACCATGAGAGTTACTAAAAATTCATATAATGTCCCATTAATCAAAATTTGCTAAATGGATTGAAATTTAAAATAAAAAATGAAAATGTATTATTATATAAATTTTCATAAGAGATTATGTTGTTAATTTTTCTTATAGAAACATTGTGTGGAATGTTGAAAACGTGGATGCTCCACCCATCCCCTGGTACACATATATAACTTTTTGTGAGAGCAAAAAGTGTAAGACCAATAACATATTAGGTTAAAAGTTAAATGAGTTGTCTATAATGCGACTTTTTGGAGATTCCGGGACGGATCCTGTCGGAAAGAATTGAAGATTTAAATCTTGATTTTTAGCAGTTAAATGGTTTTTAACTGCTATTTGGATTCAGCGCCTGGAAAACCCCTGGAACCATTGATGTGTAGAAAGTAGCTATCAAACTTGGGATTCCAATGAAAGCGCCGGATTTGACCGAAAATCCGCCAGAAAGGCTTCAAAAAGTCGCGTTATAGACTACTGCGTTAATGAGGAAAATTGTACGAAAAAAAAATAATTGACCAAAATATTGGAAAAATAACATTAAAAATTACAATTAAAAATTAAAAATGGGTGAAGAATTCGATAGGTAAATTTAACAAGATAAACGAATAAGATAAAAAAGTAATAATTAATCTATAATATTATTAATAGAAATTTTTAGTAAATAAGGGTTTGGAGTTCAAACAGAAAATAGGAATGAAAAAATGAAAAAATAAATATAAAAAATAATTAATTATAAAAATAATAAGTGAGAATTATAAAGAAGATTAATATTAATTTTAATTAATTATATAATTGAGGGAGCATTCATGCAGAGAATGATTATAATTAAAGTAATAATAAAATATAAAAAAACATAAAATTATTAGAACAAGAAATATATAAGATAAATTTTAAAATTTATAATAAATTTGAATAATTAATATTTATTTTTTTATTATATTAATGTATAATTAAGAATTAATATGGGTAAATTATGGAGAAGAGTTGGGGGAGTGGGGAATTGGGCGACTCAAATTTTAGTTTTCTAGGTTCTTTGGTTTGTGCCTCCTCGAACATGGATTTGGTGGTTTTCCTTCTTTTCCTTGGTGGGTGTTGTTATTCATTGTAGGTTATATGTGCAGGGCTTTGCTGGGTGTGGCCTTCTCCACACTTCTCTCGTCACCACTGGTTTTTTCTGGTCAGACGCTGCATTTCACCGGGTGTTGAGTCATTATTGATCCTTTGTTGAGCTTTATGGCCCTTTCTTTCCACCCAAGGTTTTGCTTGTTGTCGCCATGGTTTGTGGTTTTGGTTTGGCGTCTCTGTTGGTTTTCTTCGCCCTCTGCGACTCTTGCTGCTATCTTTCGGCGTGTTTATATGGCTTTAAGAACGACCTTCACTCAGTTTTGTCTCTGGATTGTCAGTAACCCTTGATGGGTTTTTGCATGATTTTTGTTGAGGGTTGTTTTTGACCCACTTTGTAAGGATGTTTGTAGCTTGTTGTTTTTGGGCTTATCAGATTTGTTACCTTGGGTTGTTTCTGGTGTGCCCTTTGGGGTTTTTGGCAGGGTTGTGCGCTTTGTTCTATTGTTGGCTTCTCGACCTTCACCATGAGTTGTTTTTATGGTAGGCCTTTTGCTTGATGTATCTGTAATGCCCTTAGGCATCTACAAAATGTAATTCTGTCATTGAATAAAATTACGATTTTTTCTTTGGAAAAAGAATTAATATGATGGATTATTAATAGTATAAAAATAATATTATAAAAACCCATGGTAGATAGGGGTGGATTTAAAGGGGAGTGGAGACGAAGGTAGAGAGATGGAGAAAGGGATCAAAATTAAAGTTATCATTGACTTTAATTATCAAAATTAAATTGATCATGGTCATAGAAAGGTAAAAAATATTTTCCATGCAAATGATAAGTAATATTACAAATTACTTGTCCATATTGAAATGAAAATTATATTATGTTTCTTGATTTGAAGGGTAAAGAAAATTGCTATCAATATTCTACTGGCCATTATTTTTATGAAATTTTTTCAATTATTAATTATTTTTCCTTTACAATATAAAGGAATGTTTAAAGTTTTCCATAATAAAAAAAAGTTGAGATTTTTTCACGATAAGAAAAGAATGTTTAGATTTTTCAATAATAATAATAAAATGTCCATCTTTTTCCTCTCTATCATTCCATTTCAAGAAATGAAATCATATGTTTTTATGTAACTTAATCCTACATTTATGCAACCCATGTATGCATGTATTATTTATTTATTGAAGCTAGATTATTTTTCTTCTCTATCATTCCATTTCAAGAAATGAAATCATATGTTTTATGTAACTTAATCCTACATTTATGGAGCCCATGTATGCATGTATTATTTATTTATTGAAGCTAGATTTTAATTTTTAATCATGGCATTGGTGAATTCGGCAAGGGTAAATGCAAATCAAATTATCCTTTGTGGTTCATCCTTTGACTACTTTGATCTACCAACCATGTTCTTTTGTGGTTACATAGCCTTATCCTTCATGGTAAATGATAATCTTAGAATAGAGACGTGACTTCATTTTGATTTCATGCATATTACTTTTCTTTATAAATTATGTAAATTACAGATCTGATAATTTTGGAAATTATGTTATATGTAGATTGATTTTTGTATAGCTCTGAAATGCAAAGTTAGGGAAATATTTTGAAGGATTTTTATCATTTTACAATCTATTTAAAAGGTAAATAAATTACAATCCTTAACAAAGATGTCTAGATATTTTGAAAATTTTATGAGTTTATGAGTTCAAGTTTTGTGAATCAAGTTTATTAGTTCTTAGTGTAGTTTTTCTTCTTCTTCTTCTAAACCCCACATAAACCAATTTCTCTACAACTTATAAATATATTGAATGTGTTTATTGAAAATTAGACTTAAAATATCACTATCTCTAGATTATAATTTGATATCGACATATTGTAACCTCCTCATCTCAACTTATACCTCTCACCTCCTCCCACCAATAATCATGTAGTAGTTGCTTCCACCAAGTGTTTAGATCCTTACTCAAAATCATAAATATGAAAACCTAGTGAGCTCATTTAGTATGGATGGAAACCTCATTTCCTCAATTGACTACCTTGTTGATGTACTCGTTCATCCAATAGTTGTTTCTCCTTCATCATATGAATATGTGCACTTGTGGAACCTAATATATATTAAGGTAAGAAGGCATTTTTCTATTCATTTTGGTAAGATATAAGATTACAAGAATTCTGAATATTGTGATCTCAGCTTTAGGCCTTGCTTTGAGATAAAAAAAGCTTGCCTCTAGTTGAGTTTTCAGTGTGTCGACAAGTTCGCCAATTTTTTTTCCTCTTTTTACTTGAAAATTTTATACCTAAATAAAGAGAGCCTTCCAACTTCTGATGATCCAAGTGGATATTGGTGGCCACCCACCAATTCCACTTGGACCCCCACCATTGTTTCTTTCATTTTTTGAGTTTCCTTAATCGTAGCATAGTTTACTATTTTTAGTAGTTTTTCGGGTCCTAAACTTCCGGAGTTGTTTTGAGGCCCTAAACGACGCTTTTTTGGCAGTCTACCACTAGTGTTATTTTGTTTAAAATCACGTTTTTCGTCGTAGTCCTTGGAAATATATTTCCAACGAGTTATCATGCGCATCAAACAAAGATAATATGACCAAGTCACGACCCCCAGAAGTTTTCGTGAAGTTGGCTGTCCAACTCACCCCAAAGGGGCCCATAAACTCTTGATCTTACATCTCCCCGGGTTAGGGTTTTGGTTGTTTAGGGTTTGCTCTTATTGTTCAATAATAAAAAGGCCCTTGAGCCTCATTGTAACGCACTTCAAAGGCATGTAGCCGCCACATCTCTTCTCAGAGATAAGCTACCATTCCCTGAGCTAGTCTTATTTCCATTATGTTTGTAAGCATATTTCATTATTTGATATTAATGAAATGAAGTGTTATTTCTACTGCATCTTTGTATTTATGGTTATATCTATAATTTGTTGCATTCCTGTTTAAATCCGGATCATCTGATCCCTTTCTCTTTGTAAATAAAAGGAGCAAGCAAAGAGTTCCATTTCCATTTATAGTTGGGTCTGCTTCTATTTCTTCTTGTGCCCCTACTCTTACTTTAAAAATTCCTTTGGATGTAAATTGACCGTCTATCAAGTCCATAAAGAGTTTGGATAAAAATTGAATGATAGTCTTGTCTTACCCCAACAAGCCTTCCAATCTATTTTCACAATCATTATACTTGGCTAAGGAAATTTGGTCTCTTTACAGTTGGTGAGTCGATTGGTTCTACAAATTAATTAAGTAGTTTGTTTATAATTTTTCTTTGCACGAAGTCATTGGATTCATTGGATTGAAATATGGGATTTTGGATCTCATCTCCCAAGTTGTTAGCATTCTCGGATCAAAAAAATTGAGCCATTCTATGCATGCTAAAAATTGTGCAAGCTGAACACATATATGGTGCAGAATTATCTGTTTTTTTTCCTCAAAATTTTTATTGTGGTTGTGTGGATTCTTAGAATTGCAGGTATCTTGAGCTGATAAATTATCATATTTTTGTGCCTCACCGAAGATCAAGGGATTTGTATACTCATTCATGAATTAAAATAGACAAGGAGAGATGTAATAGGAGTTCGTCCACTACTAAGTTTTCCATTTCTATTCCAATCACCTATTCACATTTCTAAGTATCCTCCAAGTCCCATTCTCCTACATGTGTCCACAAGTATTAGCTCTTTTATGTAATACAATTTGTCATGCCCAATGATCATTTCAAACCCTAACAATAGTTTCTATGTATGTTATGAGACTCCCAAGCATTCAAAAATCACTTCATTGTTCAAGTGAATTTACTACACAAAACACTTTCTTTATAAATATGTAAAAAATATGGTCTTTATATTTATTAATTAAAAATATTTGAAGTTATTACTAATTATTAAACTTAATTTGATAATTAAGAAACTATGTTTTGAAAATGATATGGATAAATATTTTACAAATAATAAGTTGTAAAATAATAATTTATATATGAAATTTTAATTATTTTCAAATTTTACATTAAAAAAAACCATTTATTTTAACTTGTCAACATAGAAGGGTTAATCAAATTTAACCTTCCAATATGAAATATAACCCTATCTTTCCCTACCCTTCAAATTTTATCCCCATGGGGATTATAATTTAAGAATGCATATAGCCTCATTATAGATTAATTAAAAAAAGAGAGGTTAAATATAAGGAGATGATATTAATATTGATTATGTATTAAAATTAAGGGAGATTAATATGTGGAGGATGATACTAAATAATATAATAATAAATAATAATAAATTATTTAATTTTAGAAACTTTTAAAATTGAATAATTAATATTCAAATTTATAATAAATTTAAATATTTAATATTCAGTTTATATTATAATAATGTAATACAAATTAAAATTTATGGAAGAGAGAGGTGGATTCAAAGAGAGAAAATGGGATAGAGAGATGGATTAATAATTATAAAAATGATATATATTATTATAAGTTATAAAAGGGTAAGTTAATTGAGTTTAGCTTGGATGGTTGGGTGGAATTGATGTATCTTCCCTACCTAGGTTCAAATCTCATAGTTTGACATGTTGTAGCTTTGGAACATGGTAATTATATTGAGCTCTTAAGTGAGTCTATATTGTGAGTTGGCCATGTACTAACAACTTCTCTCCAAGTAGAAGATTAATATAAGGAGATTTTATTAATAGAGATTAATATGATGAGAAAGATACTTATTGTTAAAATATTATTAGAAGTAATGAAGAGTCTTATTTAAAGTTAAAAATATATAACTTTGAATAATTGATATTCAAATTTATAATATATTTGAATATTATTATTATATTTAATAGTAAGATAATTGAGAAAGGTGAGTATAATGAATGATGAAAGGATTATAATGAAAAAAATAGTTGAATAACATCATGATGAATAACAATAAGTAAGCCTTTACCAAGTTGTTTAAAACAACCAGATTGATATGTATTCTCTCGTGAATAAAATTTTTAGTTAGTTTTTTTTTTAATATATGAAGAGACTATGACATGTCATAAAATATCCATTCAGATGCCTATTCTTTGAATTATATTGATTAGAATATAAAACACATACTTTAACTAGTAGGGAAAAATATTGTAAATTAATCATATTAAATATTCTATAAATTATTCATATTTATAATGATATTTTTTATAAGCTATAGAACTTTGGTTATCCAACGAGAATTACATATATGATTTGTCTTAGTTTTCCAATGGTCTGCCACTAGAGAAATGAGAGACCCTTAGCCTAAGAGATAACTAAGCTCAAAAAACAACAAAATTAACTAAACTATGATGCAGGAGCATCAACCCATCCTTCAAAAAACCAGCAAGAATGAGTTCTCAAAGGCACAATTGTCAAAAGGCGGGCTAATATCTATTCTGTAAAGGATTAAAAGCATAAAAAGTCAAATCCATGAGGGATCTTAGAAATTTGTTTCAAGCTTTGTGAAAAAAATCCAGGTTGAGAGCTTTGTGAAAAAAATCCATGTTGAGAGCTTTGTGGAGAGGATGATGTTGAGAGCTTTATGAAGACGATCATGGATCTTGAAATGATCCACAATATTGTAATTTCCTATACAAATTTTAGCCTTTGGGCATTAAAAACACGTGGTCAAATGAAATATTAGACCCACCGAGGCAGCATGTAATAGGGTAGCAATTAAATTAATTTTAAGGCCTAGTTTATGTAATTTTGTTTGTATGCATGGTGATTTAAGGCATTGATGGCTTGATGAAGAGATCCATTGAATTTATTTGATGAATTAATGTTACATGTAGACCACAGGGTTGTTCAATTTTCGCAGCATAAGCAAGGATGAACTGAATTTGTGGAATCATAACTCACAGGTCCCAAGATCGAACCAGTAAAAAGATTAAAAACAACAGACCTCATAAATTGTTTGCATCAAGTGATATCAGAGCACAAAATATTCCTCCATATAGTCTAAGGACAAGCGGTAGAAGAAGGTACAAGTTAATTGATGATCTCGTAAGAGATTTGTTTTCTATGTGTAAGTGACAACAAGGGAACGTGAGAAGATTTGTAACATCCTAGAGCAGGGAGTGCTCATAGGGTTCCAGAGAAGAGAACCAGGAAGATGTCAAAACCCCAAACTCAGGAGAAAGTTTGGTGAGGTATCGTGTAACAAGGTGGAGACTTGTTACAACAGTGGCGTGTTGCAACTCATGAGTTGAAGCTATTACGAGAAGACCATAAAGCATATGACCAGGAGAGCATAAATTTTTGTACCTTTGGAGTCTGATGCAGGAGCATCAACCCATCCTCTGAAAAGTTAGCAAGAATGAGTTCTACAAGGCACAATTGTGAAAAGGCAGAGTAATATCTATTCTGTAAAGGATTAAAAGTATGAAAAATAAAATCCATGAGAGATCTTAGAAGTTTATTTCAAGATTTGTGAAAAAAATCCATGTTGAGAGCTTTGGGGATAGCTTTGTGAAAAATATCCATGTTGAGTGCTTTGGGGAGAGATTTGTGAAAAATATCCATGTTGATAGCTTTGTGGAGAGGATCATGTTGAGAGATTTGGGGAGAGGATCAGGTTGAGATTTTTATGGAGAAGATCATGGATCTTGAAATGATCCACAATATTTCAATTTCCTCCATAAATAGTAGCCTTTGGGCATTGAAAAGATGTTGTCAATTGAATAAATATTAGACCCACCGAGGCGCCATGAAATATCATATAAGTAAAATTAATTTTAAGGCCTAGTTTATGTAATTTTGTTTGTGTGCATTGTGATTTATTGCATTGATGGTTTGATGAATAAATTCGTTGACTTTATTTGATGAATTAATGTTACATGTAGACCACAAGGTTGTTCATTTTTTGTGGTGTAATTGAGAATGAGATGAGTTTTTGGAAGCATAACCCATAGGTCCCAAGATCGAACTAGTAAAAATATTGAAAACGACAGACCCCATAAATCGTTTGAATCACCATAGAATATCAAAATGGACTCTCGTAATCACATAGTGATCGTTGAAGCATGATAAATATTAAGAAGAAGTAGAGGTATCAAACTTGAAGGGGACCGGTTCAATGAGGTTGTAGCTATTTGGACCATGGCTCCAAGTCACACTTGCTTCAATTCTAGCTAACCTTCCCTTCATATCCTTGAGTCACAGGAGGATATCATCCATGGCTAGCCAAATCTTATCATTGACATTGTTTGTATCAAGAGAACCTTATGTAAGACTGAATTCATCCTCTAATACAAGTTGATGGTATACATGTATTTATTTTGTTGGCTGCAGGTACGCCCAAATTTTAGCACCTAGGTTGAAACTATCACAGAAAATTCCAAATCATATAGACATGCACACTCACCAAAACATTATCCTCTATTTCTTGGAGTTCATCCTTAATTTTCGATGGATTTTGCTCTAAAATATCCAAGCTTGTGATTTTGCATGGAAGTGTGCCCTTAAGTCTTTAGGGGAGCCACAACTATCTCCACCACGCCTACACTGAGCCCTTTGATGCACCATTGCAGCAAGTTGGGGAGGGGAAGTAAATTATAGTTAGGAAAGAAAGAAGAACAGGAATCCGAGAACCAAATTGAACGGACCTGATTAAGGTACTCAAAGAAATACTTATCTTGAGAATAACAAAAAATATTGCATTAAAATTGATAAAAAGAAGGGAAAGAGCCAAAAATGAACATGGGGAAAGCCATGAGAAGAGGCCAATGCTCAACCAAAATAAGGAGAGGCGGGGGGGCACGTTCTTGAGAAAACCAGTTCCATCTTGAGAATGAATGCATACCAACTTAGCATCAACCCAGATAATGTGTTGATATTGATTTGAATTAGGCTTCACGCTAGGGAGAAGGAATACAAATGAATTACCATAAGTCCACAAGTGGTAAAGACGATGAAACACACAATGCATTTAACCATTATGAAAAAGGATAACAACACGCCTGCGTCATTCATTGAATGAAGTGGCATTGTCCTCTACCTCTTTGTTATTTATCCCATCCCTTTTAACCCCATATGGGGATTCATAATCATAACGATAATAAATTTTAATTTTGCAAATTAAAAGAAAACAAATTCTATATTTTAAAATTTGATGTCACATTAATATTGTCCTATTTCAATTGTAGACAATGATGTGTTAGTGAGAGGATTGATGGAGGCTACCAGGGATCAAATTTGAAGGGTAAGGTCATATTTCATGATGAAAGGTCAAAGTTTTTTAACTCTTCTATGTTGACAAGTTAAACTAAATTGTTCTTTTTACGTGAAACTTTAAAATAATTTAAAATTTCATACATAAAATGATCATTTTACAACTTATTATTTGTAAGCTATTTAACAATATTATTTTCAAAACATAATTCTTTAATTATCAAATCAAATTTAAATAATTAGTAATAACCTCATTTATTTTTAACTAATGAATATAAAATAATAAATGTACATATTTATAAAGAAAGTAATTTGTGTAGTAATTTCACTTTAACAATGAATTGATTTTTGAATCCTTGATAGTTTCATAATATAGATAGAAACTATTGTTAGGGTTTGACATGATGGATTGTATCACAAATAAAATAATACTTGTAGACCTAAGTAGGAGAATGGGCCTTTGAGGTTCCTCATAAATGTGAATAGGTGATTGGAATAGAAATGGAAAAATTTGTAGTGGGTGAGCTCTTATTGCATCTCTCCTCTTACAATTAAGTTCATGAAAGAGTATATGAATCCCTTGATATTTGGTGATGCATAAAAATATGATAACTTATAAGTTGAATATAACTCCAATTCCAAGAAGCCACTCAACAACAATAGAAACTTTGAGGAATAAAAATCATAGGTAATTTTGCACCATATAAGTGTTCATCTTGTAAAAAATTTAACATACGTAGAATGGCTCAATTTTTATGACACAAGAATGCTGACATTGTGAGATATGTGATTCAAAACCCCATATTTCAATCCAGTGAATTAAATGACTTCTTGCAAAGATAAATTACAGATGATCTTCGTAATTAATTTGCAGAACCAACCCACTCACTGACTACGAAGAGACAAAATTTCCTTAGCCAAGTTTGATGATTGAAATTGGATTGGAAGAATTGTTGGGGTAATATTGTTGGGAATAATACTGAGAGGGGGGGGCTGAATCATTATTATCAAATTTTTTCCAATAAACACTTGCAGATTTGACTAATGAAACTTGTATATACCTTCCAGGTTTTAGTGTAATTTATTCTTTAGATGTTAACCATTAATATGTATGTCAGAACCATATAATAATAAACACGAACAAGAAACATAGAGAGTCATACCAAAGAACACCAGATATAAGGTGGAAACCCAATGTGGGTGAAAACCACCTACTGCAATATGTCTCTATCTTCTTTCAATTAGAAACTTCTTTTTACAATGATTTTGTACTGGTGCAATCTTTTGCCAGTACGCAGGCTGCAACCTGCAGAGAGCTACAACCCTCTCTCGTTTTCCAGCTTCTCCTGGAAGGGAGCTACTACCCCCTTAGCTCTTGTACTAGTTAAGATACTAGAACATAGGTGCTGACCTACAGAAGGCTACTATCTTCTCTTTCTCCCAGGGACCACGTTTCATAAATTTTCAAACTGGATCTAAAACATCAAGTACATGTGCATCACCCAATATCCTTTAAACAAATAACTTCTTAGAATGCAGTAACCGGAAAATGACACCAGTAACCAAACACCAATTTAAACCTAGATCTCTGCAAAAACAGATAAAAGACAGCTAAAATATATTTCAAGAAAGGTCTGCAACCTCATCGAAGGAAACTTGTGGATATTCGCACTTCTTCCATGACGAGTCTGCGCAACTCTGCACTTGCACTGTCTACTGTCCAGTGCACCTCCGCACCTGCTCCGTCGATTCAACTATGCACCTCCGCATCTGCTTCTTCTCTGGTTCTGTGCACCTTCGCACCTGCTTCTTCTCTGGTGTTGCGCACCTCCGCATTGCGCCGTTGTCGCTCTTACGCACCTCCGGATTTAGACAGTTTATCAGTTCTCAAACATACCTCAGACTGTCGAAATCACAGATCCCTTCATGCATCAAAGGGATCCTAACTCTTCAGTAGATCTGACTTATAATGCTCCAGTTTCTCCTTGATTCAGATTCAACTATGTCTCACCAATCGATTATCAGAAATTCAGATCTTTCTCTTCTTAAGATTTTCAACTCTTGTCTTCAGCCAAATGATCTCCTTTCCTTTTTATAGGCTAGGCCTCACTCAAAACCATGGACCAAAACCATTGAGAAACAATACCACGGACCCAATACTTGGGTTCAACACTTTTGGATGCAATACCACAAACCAAAACCATAGGATCAAAAACTGTCGGACTAATACCATGAACCAAACATAAGATTTCCCATGTGTGTGCGCTTTTCTCTGCATGAAAGTGCGTGAAATTTTCTCTGCGTGAAAGTGCGTGAACTTTTCTCTGCATGAAAGTTCGTGAACTTTAGGTTCGCACCTTTTGTGAGGGAGACCTGCAAACATATCCACACCTTTTCAATGGTTCTCTTGCGCAACCTGCCGATGACCGCATCTTTTGATCTGTGCACATGCGGAACCAGAAAATAACTTTGCTGCACTATAATTTATCATCTGAGATGAGTGGGTTGCCATCAAGTACAACATATGTATCATAATGCCAACAATCTCCCCCTTTGGAATTGATGGCAACAACAACCAATAACTCTCCCCCTTTGACATCAAGGGCAAAGGGGCAGACTACCATACTCCCCCTGAGTACCTGTTGAAAACTATGAACGAGCTCCCTCTTTGTATATGATTTGTGCTGAAATGTTGTCTGAAAAAAGATGTTCTATAAGAAAGAACATGACTCCATACATTATAAGTAACCTTCCTATAATCAAGACTCATACATACATCCATCTCCCATCCAAGTGGGAATACACAAGATAGACAAAAATCATTCATCCCAAGCATAGTGGGGAAACCAAAATAGGTTGTTACATGACCTTGATATGAAAGAAGTACATGACATAGAGACAAGAACAACTATCAGCAGAATCAACCTTCAGACCAGCACACATTGATCTACTCCACCAGAAAACTCTTGAGAAATCAAACCAAGGACTTCTAAGATAATTCCAACAATGCATTATTAGAAGAATCTATGCTCCCCCTGAACCTGTGCCAGATGATCTCTGATAGACCCATTCGACCCACATAGATCGGCAAATGTACGTGTATCCACCTGCGTACAACAGACAAGATTCAACAGTAGGATGATGCATCAACAACCCCCAACTTCTGTCTGAGGTATTCAAATGTCTCCCTAAGGCAATGGTTTGGTGAGTATATCAGCAACTTGTTCCTTGGAGGGAACATACTCCAATTTGACCTTTTGTTCCAGCACTTGTTCTTGGAGAAAATGATACTTGATTGGTATGTTCTTGGTCTTTGAATGCATGACTGGGTTCTTTGAAATGCTGATTGCACTTGTATTATCACATAAGATGGAGATAGGTGGAGTAAAAGTGATTTGAAAATCCTGCAAAGTTTCCATCATCCAAAGGAGTTGTGTGCAACAATATGCAACATCCACATATTCTGCTTCAGCTAGAGATAAAGCAATCAAAGTCTGTTTCTTGTTGAACCAA
Organism: Pinus taeda; assembly: GCA_000404065.3. Classification (NCBI taxonomy): domain Eukaryota; kingdom Viridiplantae; phylum Streptophyta; class Pinopsida; order Pinales; family Pinaceae; genus Pinus; species Pinus taeda. Next base: position 101,107 of record APFE030749662.1, read on the forward strand.
GATACTAATCTAGAACCCATAAAGAATGCACCACCACTAGTGCTTTTTCTGTCATCCACACTTCTAGCCCAATCTGCATCTATATAAGCATGAAGAGTGAGATCTGTATCACTAGGATACCATAGACCATAGTTTTGAGTTCCTTGAAGATACTTGAAAATTCTCTTTACTGCCTAAAGATGCGTTTCCTTTGGATTTGCCTGAAATCTTCCAACTATTGCCACTGCATGCATGATGTCAGGTCAGGTTCCTGTTAAATAGAGAATACTACCAATCATAGATCTATAAGTTGGTTGATGCACTGCAGCCGAGTCATCATTTGCGCTGAGGCTACATCCTGTCACCATCGGGGTACATATAGGTTTTGAATCCTCCATCCCATATTTCTTCAAGATCTGCTTGAGGTACTTGGTTTGAGATAAAAAGATACCGCCTTCTTTTTGTTGGATTTGTAAACCAAGAAAATATGTCAGCTCTTCAATCAAGGACATTTTGAATTCTTTTTGCATCACCAAGGCAAAATTTTTGACTCATAGCTTCTTCATTGCTGCCAAATATGATATCATCAACATACACAACAAGTATTAGCAATTTGTCATTTTCAATTTTTATATAAAGATTGCTATCTGCTGATCCTTTTGAAAAACCTTGTTGATGAAGGTATTTGTCCAGACGATAGTACCAAACCCTTCGAGCCTGTTTAAGACTATAGAGATCCTTCTTAAGTCTGCATACAAGTTTTGGATAATTTCCAAGAATGAATCCATCTGGTTGTTCAATGTACACTTCTTCTTCTAAGTCTCCATTCAGAAAGGAAGATTTCACATCCAATTGAAATACTTTAAATTTCTGAAAGCTAGAGAGAGCAAGGAACATTCTGATGGCCTCAAGTCTAGCAACGGGAGCAAAAGTTTCTTCAAAGTCTATTCCTTCTTGTTGAGCAGACCCTTTACAAATAAGTCTGGCCTTATTCCTAACAACTTCCCCATTTTCATTCAACTTGTTTTTGAATATCTATTTTGTCCCTATGACATTCTTATCTTTTGGTTTATGAACCAACTCCCAAGTGTTGTTCTTTTCAATCTGCTCAAGTTCATCATCCATTGCTTTGACCCAGCATTCATCTTTGCATGCCTCTTTTACATTTTGTGGCTCAGTGGAGGAGAGTAATGCCAAATAGCTTGAAGCTTCTGCTATTGTTCTTCTTGTTTGTATACCAGCCTCTTTCTGCCCCAAAATCTGAGACTCTGTATGATTCTTCTAAACGTACCTGGATGGAGTCTTTTCTTTTATCCTTATCTATTCTTCTAGTGCCTCATAGGTTTCTTCTTCTTCATCATGAATCTGACTTGATGTTGATGGATAGTCCTCTTTATCTTCGAAATCTTGAGATCTTACCTGCCTAGGAGTGTTTTCATCTTCGTCAACCACTACATCAATACTTTCAACAATTTTTCCAAGCATTTTATTATAACACTTGTAAGCTTTGTTGTGGGGAGAGTAACCAAGGAGAATACCTTCATCTGCTCTAGGTTCAAACTTTCCAAGATGTTCATCAATATTTTTGATATAGCATTTGCTTCCAAAAATTTTGAAATATTTTATCGAAGGAGTCTCACCATACCAGAGCTCATGAGGAGTTTGAGTGTTGTTCACCCGGACGTTTTTTTTGTTGAGAACAACAACTGTAGCAAATGCGGCTTCACCCTAGAAATTTGCGGGAGTTCCAGACTCATCAAGCATAGCACGAGCCATTTGTTGAACCGTTCTGTTCATCCTTTCCACTACATTTTGCTGTGGAGTCCTGACTGTAGAGAATTCTCTTCTTATTCCATGTTCTTCACAAAAACCGAAAAATTCATTTGAGGTAAACTCCCCACCTCTATCAGATCTGAGGCATTTAATTTTGTGATATGATTCGTTTTCAATCAAAGCTTTTAAGGATTTGAATTTTTCGAAGGCTTCATCTTTGTGCTTCGTAAGTCCTATCTAGACCATCCTTGAATAGTCGTCAATGAATAATATAAAGTATCCTTCTCCCCAAGGTGACCTTTTCCTAGACGGACCACATACATCAGTATGGACAAGCTCAAGTGGCCTATTAGCTGATCCTTCCTTCTCAAGGAAGTTAGTTCTGGTTTGCTTACCAAACTGACATGACTTGCATATTGTATTGTCTGGAAGACCATGAATTGCCTAGTATTTGCATGCTTTCCTTATTTGTGAGACGCTTAGGTGCTCCAATCTCCAGTGCCATAGCCAGTGTTCATCATTCTTGCTTAGATAGCATTGATGTTGTCCTTCTTTGAATATGTATAAATTATTCGGAGTTATTATGCCTTTGATCATTGTTTCTCCTGTATCAAGATCATGAACACTACATCCATTTGATCGAAATATTACCTCAGTTCCTTGATCGTACATCTGACTGACACTCAATAGATTATGTTTTAAGCCATCAACATACATTACATTTCCAGCTTTGACCTTTTCTTTCAATAGAACAGAACCTTTACCTTTTATGAGCGCAGGGGTGTCATTTCCAAATGAGACCTTCTTCTCCTTTTCTAAGGCACTATATGACTGAAGTTTTTCCTTATCACCCGTCATACGTTTTGAACATCCACTGTCAATGTACCATTGATTTTCCTGCCCTTCCGCATATAAGGCTATACCACATATTTTTGGTTGCAGTTCTTTCATTCTCCATGTTTTGGCACTTGATACTTGTTCCTTCTGAGCTGTTTGCCGAAACCTGCTCCAGCATTCAGAATCTTCATGACCGAAGTTGTTACAAATAGAACATTCAATTTCATTTTCAAGGGCAGAAAAGTTATTGTAGGTCCTTTTTGTGCTTCCAGTCATGCTTCTTCGTTTTTGAGCTTCTCTAGTCATGATTGTCTTATAGGCAACACATTGAGCTGCTTTGTGACCAAAGTTATGACAAGAGAAGCATTGGCCATTGAAGAAACTCCTGTGATTATCATATCTACCAGTCAGATGATTGTAGTCTCTATTGACATCCATTCTTGAGGCAAATTGAGAAGGTTTTACCTGTGGCTGGTTGTAGCTTCTGTTCATCCTTAAAGTAGATTGCCCTTGATTTACTTGGTAGTCTTTATTCATTCTTGAGGTAAATTGTCCCTGATTTACCTGGTGGGCAGCATTGTGCCTTTGCAGTTGATTGTCAACCTTTTCACTTCTCCTTGCTGCATCAAGATAACTTTTGGAGGTGGAAGGCTTCTGCACTTGAGATGATTCTTCATTATATCCCAGATCTGTCTTGATTAGTGGTGAGTGCTGCACTTTGATAATCTCATCTAAAGTTTCAGATCCTTTAGTAAATCTAAGATTAAGAGCTTTTGTTTTCTCAATCTCTTTTCTGAGTCCCACAATTTCACATTCTAACTTTTCATGATGTTTTTCTTTTTCAGCAAGTTGAAATTTCAGAGTATCAATAATCATATTTTTCTCTTCTAAACAAATTTTTAGTTTAGAAATCTCTTCATAAAGACCTTCTTCATCTATAGCATCCATGAAATCATCATCTTCAAAAGCCATTAAAAGTCTATAATTATTACCTCGTTCATCTTCATCACTATTTGAGAGTCCATCACTGTCTTCATGAGTGTAGTAGCTTTTCTTACTTACATTATGTTTCTCATTCCATCTAACAGGTTCCTTTCCTTTGTCAAGCTTATCTTTATGAGGACACTTGGCAGCATAGTGAATGACTCTTCCACAAGCAAAGCATTTGAAGGGTAACTTACGTCTGAATCTTCCAGCACCTCGTTGAAGGTTCTTGACAAAATTTGATTCTTCCTCTTCTTCTGACATATGTCCTGACTCCTAGAAATCTCCTTTGCTTGGAGCCTTGAATGCAGCTTCTCTCCTGTCTGATGGTCCCCCTTTTCTCATTTTGTAAGCGGTTAGAATTCCGTGTAGCTGTGACATGGTAATTTTCTGTAGATTCTCCTTTTCTTCTATTGCAGAAACTTTTGATTCAAACTTAGGAGACAAAAATATTAGAACCTTTTCAACCACAACAACCTCTTTTATTTCTTCACCCAAGTTTTTCGTACAATTAACAATCTCATATATTCGTAGGAAATAGTTAGCCACACTTTCATCATTGTACATTCTAAGATTTTCATACTGAATTCTGAGGGTTTGAAGTTTTGCCCGTTTTACCTGTTCATCTCCTTCATAGCTCAAAACGATCTTGTCCCATATTTCTTTTGCGGTTTTATACTGCATAACCTTGATGAATTCTGATTGAGATAGACATCCTAATAGAGTACTGGCGGCCTTTGCATTTGTTTCAAACTGCTTCTTCTCAGCCGGATTTGTGGGAGTTGTTGATGGAAAAGTGTACCCTGTATCTATGATATCCCAGACTTCTGTACCAAGAGATTGAAGATAGGCAGTGACTCTTACCTTCCAATAGACAAAATTGGTCCCATCAAAAATTGGTGGCCTGATCGATGCTTCTCTCTCGTAGTTGCTGATGATGATAGATATTCCTTCAAGCAATCAAGCTTCTTCTGAAGGACCTACTCTGATACCAATTGTTGGGAATAATACTGAGAGGGGGGGTGAATCAGTATTATCAAATCTTTTCCAATAAACACTTACAGATCTGACTAATGAAACTTGTATATACCTTCCAGATTTTAATGTAATTTATTCTTTAGATGTTAACCATTAATTTGTATGTCAGAACCATATAATAATAAACAGGAATAAGAAACATAGAGAGTCACGCCAAAGAACACCAGATATAAGGTGGAAACCCAATGTGGGTGAAAACCACCTGCTGCAATATGTCTCTATCTTCTTTCAATTAGAAACTTCTTTTTACAATGATTTTGTACTGGTGCAGTCTTTTGCCAGTACGCAAGCTGCAACCTGCAGAGAGCTACAACCCTATCTTGTTTCCAGCTTCCCCTGGAAGGGAGCTACTACCCCCTTAGCTCTTGTACTAGTTAAGATACTAGTACGTAGGTGCTGACCTATAGAAGGCTACCATCTTCTCTTTCTTCCAGGGACCACGTTTCATAAATTTTCAAACTGGATCCAAAACATCAAGTACATGTGCATCACCCAATCTCCTTTAAACAAATAACTTCTTAGAATGCAGTAATCGGAAAATGACACCAGTAACCAGACACCAATTTAAACCCAGATCTCTGCAGAAACAGATAAAAGACAGCTAAAATATATTTCAGGAAAGGTCTGCAATTTCACCGAAGGAAACCTGTGGATATCCGCACTTCTGCCGTGACTAGTCTACGCAACTCCGCACCTGCACTATCTACTGTTTAGCGCACCTCCGCACCTGCTCCGCCAATTCAACTACGCACCTCCGCATCTGCTTCTTCTCTGGTTCTGTGCACCTTCGCACCTGCTTCTTCTTTGGTGCTGTGCACCTCCGCACTACGTCATTGCCGCTCCTTCGCACCTCTGTATTTAGACAGTTTATCAGTTCTCAAACATACCTCAGACTATCAAAATCACAGATCCGTTCATGCGTCAAAGGGATCCCAACTCTTCAGTAGATATGACTTATAATGCTTTGGTTTCTCCTTGATTCATATTCAACTATGTCTCACCAACCGATTATCAGAAATTCAGATCTTGCTCTTCTTAAGATTTTCAACTCTCGTCTTCAGCCAAATGATCTCCTTTCCTTTTTATAGGCTAGGTCTTACTCAAAACCATGGACCAAAACCATTGAGAAACAATACCACGGACCCAATCCTTGGGTTCAACACTTTTGGATGCAATACCACGGACCAAAACCATAGGATCAAAAACTATCGGACTAATACCATGAACCAAACATAAGATTTCCCATGTGCGTGCGCTTTTCTCTGCATGAAAGTGCATGAACTTTCTCTACATGAAAATGCGTGAAATTTTCTCTGCATGGAAGTCTGTGAACTTTAGGTTCACACCTTTTGTGAGGGAGACCTGCGAACATATCCACACCTTTTCAACAGTTCTCCTGCGCAACCTGCCGATGACCGCATCTTTTTATCTGTGCACCTGCGGAACTAGAAAATAACTTTGCTGCACTATAATTTATCATCTAAGATGAGTGGGTTGCCATCAAGTACAACATATGTATCATAATGCCAACAATATCCCCCTTTGGACTTGATGGCAACAACAACCAATGCCATCAAGTACAACATATGTATCATAATGCCAACAAATACAAGACTGTCATTCAATTTTTATCCAATCTCTTTATGGAGCCGACAGGAGGTCAATCTCCATCCAATGAATTATGTAAAGAAATAATAGGGGCACAAGAAGTAATGGAAATAGGCCCAACTGTAGATGGAAATGGAACTCTTTGCTTTCTCCTTTTAGTTGCAAAGAACAAGGGATAAGTTGGAAGGTTCTCTTTTAGCCTCTTTAGGTATATCATTTTCAAGTAAAACGAGGAATAAGAATTTGGTAGACTTGGCAGCACATTGAAACCCCAACCCGAGGAAAGTGTTTTTGATCTTATACCAAGGCCTAAAGCTGGGATCACATTATTCAAAGTTCTGATATCCTACCAAAATGAATAGAAAAAGGCCTTCTCACTAAATGGGTCAAGTGGTTACCTCTCACTAAATGGTGTTATAACACTTCCTTCCATACTGCAGCAAAAATGACCCCATTTATGGGACTTTATGGATATCATCCACCATCCATCACATCATCTTTGCAAGAAAATTCTAAGGTTCAGACAGTGGAAGATTACATCAAGCATCAACAACAAGTTCTCCAACTCTAAAAGGATAACCTCACTTTGGTGCAGAATAGAATGAAACAATAGTTTGATCAACATCGCAGCGAAATAAGTTTTGATGTAGCAAACTGGGTATTTTTACGGCTATAACCATACAAACAAATTTCCCTCAAGCAAGCTAAGAAGGATAATAAATTATCACCAAAGTATTATGGACCTTACAAGGTGTTGCAAAAGATTGGTACTATAGCATACAAATTGGAGCTTCCTATAACTTCTCGAGTGCACCTAGTTTTCCATGTTTCATGCTTAAAGAAGGTTATAGGTGACAAGCTCCTAGTTCAAACAATATTTCCAGAACTTGACGAGGAAGGAAAAATCATATTGGAACCTGAAGTAGTCACGGAAACAAGAACATGACAACTATGAAATTGATCAATTTCAGAGTATCTGATCAAGTGGAAGAACTTACCCGCAAAAGATTCCACATGGGAGGATGGGAATTTTATACAGAAGCATCCAAAACTACTCAAGCATTGAGGACAACACTTTTTTTGAAGGAGAGGGTCATGTTAGGTCCCTATAATACTAGTTTATTCCCTCATTGTTATTAGTGTATCCCCCTTATTGTTATTGTTGTGCCCCATAAAAGCCCACTATTGTTATTGTTGTGCCCTTACATTATTATTGTTATGTCAGATCTAGTTATATTATGACCCCTTAGACTCCTATATATAGAAAGGAGATTTTTTCATTTGAATCATCCAAGAATTGTTCATTTTTGTAATGTAAAAGAGGTTTCCCCCTTAAAGAGGCTAATTTGGATTTTTTTCATCTATCTTTTCTTCTATTTTGTGAGTTGGTTGCATAACATTGATTGAAGCGACTTCCTAAGAAGCTCAGAGCCAAGACCGAACGTCATGATTGGGCCCTGGGATTTAAAACCCTAACGTGATGTTGTTTATTGGACATAGAACTTAATACTCCATTGTTTTTGTTGCTATATGATTCTACTAACAAAGGTATAGTCGCAAACACTGTGGGAACAATCACCATGAGTGTTCTATATAAGAAGGTATTGGAATGAGTTTCAAATGATGAGTTGAGGGACACTTTGAAATAGTTGGAACAAAGAGGAAGGAATTTCATGCAAATAAAGAAACAAACTGGAGGAAAAAAGTAGAGAAATTTGGATAGTTGAAGAAGATGAGATTTCAAGTTTTTTCCATAGATTTACAAATCATAGGAAAAGTATCAATAAACTATTTGAGATGACAAAATAGGACAGTTCCAAAGCTAAAACATTAAAAGAAATAATAGAATTGGGAGTATCTTGTTTTAAAGGTATCTATAAATCCTATATAAAATAAATATAAGAAAAGTGGTCAAGATAAGATCCTATTTACCAGAATTTGTGAGAGAAGAGGACAATGAAAGACTATTGTAGCCAATCCCATAGGAATAACTTCAATCAATTTTATAATATCTAAAAAAGGACAAAGTCTCGGGCTAGATGCTTATACCATAGAAGTTTCTTGGGTTTTTTGGAGCTAATTGAAGATGATATTCTAAGGGTTATAGGAGAATCTAGAACTTCATATAGGATTCATGATGCTTTCAGCTATACTTTACAATCTCTTGTTTCCATGATCTAGTTCTTCATCTTGTCCTGATGATGAACCACACTTGCCGGTTCAAAACGCATCGACAAATGAATTTTGATGTGATTATCCCCGAAAACTTGTCTAAAAAATTTGATATGGATCACAAAAGCCTTAATTCACAACAAAAAAAAACCTATAATATTTTGATGATTATAAGCCTATATCTTTATGTAATTGCATCTACAATATAATTTCAATGTCAATTGCATTTAGAATCAAATGATTTTTGGTAGACTGAATCTCTTTTAGACAATTTGGGTTTTTTCCAGGTGGATGAATTCACAATGCAGTTGGAGTAGTCAAAGAAGGTATGAATTCAATATAAGAAACATCCAATAATGATCATCAAACTACACTTGTTGAAGGCATATGAGAATGCAAACTAGCCATACCTAAGATTTATGCTTCTTCATGTTGGATTCAGTACTTATTTAGTTAATTAGATAATTAATTTCCTTTCATTTTTTCTTGTGTTTCCTTCATTAATGGCTCAACCTTCCCTCTTTTTAGACCATCCAGGGATTTAAAATAGGGATGTCCCTTAGGTCCTCTTATCTTTTTAACCATAGCTAAAATTTTGAGTATAACTATATCTGAAGTAATAAGATTAGGAACTTTAATAGGGATTCAAGTTGATAGAAACATGTTCCTAACCCATTCGCAATTTGTTGATGATGTTTTTTCTTTTTTGGGGATCCATTAAGAAGGGATGCAAAAATATCATGTTAGTTAATAAGCATAAATATTCTATGTGATTTTATGGACTAGAAGAGGTCTTGTCAACATAAATCCTCTAGATCCTCCCTTACAATTGCATTTAATTTAAGGGTGAATTTGAATATTTAGGATTTCATCTAAATCTTAATAGTTATTTTGAAATTTATTGGAATTGAGTCCTCTCAAAACTAGAAGGAAAAAGTCAATCTCTTGTGCCACTAATGACTATTCAAGGGTGATAGACTTGTTCATGTAAATTCATCATTAAAAGAAATCCATGTATATTAGCACCCAATAGCTTATATTTATTAGGTTATGGAATAAAAGGAAAGATGGTATAAATGTCATTAAATGGCATAACATATCTAAGCCAAAGGATATGAAGGATGGGGTTTAAAAATATATATTTTAGTTTGGAAGATCCCTTGTTTCTATGAATGTATGGAGGCTAATATCAAACAATGGTATATAGCATAAAATATTGATTCATAAATATATTTCCCCAAGAAATCTAGATGATTGGATCAAAAGCAAACTAAATCCATTAAAAATGTATCCATCATACCAAAAGTAATGATTTAGAACTTCCCAATGGTGGGGATTTGGCTTGATTCGAAAGCATGAAAAGTTGATGAGGTGAAAACTGGCATGGACCACTACACAAGTAGAGGTAAGGATTTTAAATTGTAAGAAGGTATAATCAATGTGCTACATAGAATCCTCTGCCACCCCTGTCTATTGGTTCCCATAACCCCCTCCCTGATAACCCTTCAAACCCAGAACAAGAGCCTTCACAAGCGCCCCTTACATCCGCTCCCCCATCTGGTAGCTACACCAACATCCCTCCCCTCTTGGACACCTATCCCTCCAAACCATCTCCTGACCCTGAGCTCCCTCGTGAAAATCCTACTCTGAGTAAGAGTCAACAAGGCACCACAGAAGCAAGACACCAACCAAATAAGAAGCACAAGTGCTTCAAATCAAGAACTGAGGACCTTATTATTCAACTTGAGGAGGATTTTCAGTGCGGAGACTCAATGGATACTACAGACCGAGTCCTGGTGGGAAGGATTCAAGGAAGGAGCTATACAACGGTACGATTGAAGTTATGGACATCGGAGGTTTGGGGGAAACATTTGGCTGATTTACCTTCATCCAAACTTTTGTTAGAGGATGGTTCACTCTATGTTTTGCTAGAGTCGAGCACACGAAATGGGTTCTTTATTCATTCTGGCGCTTCAAACAAGCCCTAGTCCTCCTGCCCAGATGGAATCTGCTATTCGACCTGGAACGAGAACAAATAGGAGTTGGGAAAATTTGGGTTTGGCTCCCAGGTCTTCCTTTGCAATTTTGGTCCGAGGACATATTTTGGCGCATTGGGAACTCCTTGGGCACTTACCTAGAGCATGAAATATCATATCTATCCACTGGGATAATGGCGTACGCAAGGATATTGGTGCATATCAACACTAGAGGGGGTCTACAGGAGTACATCACCATACAATGGAGAACTTTCTCTCGGCTCCAGATCCTGGATTACGAAGGGGTTCCCTTTCATTGCAGGAGATGCCACAAGGTAGGACACCTATTTAAGGATTTCCCTCTAAATGGCAAGGTGCGAGCAGGGGAGAAAGATAATGACATACCCTCCAAGGATCCACAAGTCAGGGAGAACCCTTCCCCACCTGATGATGCTAAGACACACACTCATTCGGCTACAACAAGAAAAGCACCTAAGAAAGAGGCCACGAAAAAGCGAGGGAAAGAACCTTACCTACAACCCTCTCCTCCTTTGACCAGGCAAATGACAGTTGCGAAGGCTACACACTCCTCAGGTATGTTGGATTCTATCTTCTTATAGATCTAACCCAGAATATATATGAGAAATAGAAAGAAACCCAAGAATAACAATATCTGAATATAGATAGAAATGATTCACTTTATTGATATCAAACCCTTAAGGTAGGGCAACATCGTACATTCACTCCTTAAAGAAGGAGAACACTCCACAAGCCATATGACTATTCATACAATAATCCTTGACACTATTCCTCGACATCTCTCCATGTGGAGTCTCTAGCCTCTATATAGGCCTCATACATACAATACCATGGATCATTACCATGGTTCCTTTCATACCATCGACTAATACCATGGGCCCATTACATTAATACTAACTACTTGTGGTCCCTTACATGATATGGGTTAACCATCTTATTTATTACTATGGCCCATCTCATTATTAGATTATTACCTTGGTTACCTCCCTGGTACCCATATTATCCCCCCTAGGTATAATAACATCCCCCCCTTAGCATGTTCATCCTGAAACATGGAGAACACAAATAATAAGATCTACTCAAAAGAGTAGTCCACTGGTACCATGCACGTGCATCTAGCCATCCAAGAGAAAGGTGAACCATCGATTTTGCTGGTGCCTCACTCGCTTGAGATGGAAGTTGACCGTGGTAGCTCTTCTGTGTGGATGTGTAGTAGGTGGATCTTTGCTCCTCTCTATCTGTCCTGCGGGGGTTGTTGTCCTTGTGGCTAATTGGTTTCCATCTTGATGGTTGTCTTGCAGGGTGATGTGGGTGATGATATGTTGAAGTTTTAACCCACTGTGTCTTTTTCTTTAATTCACCCCTTTCTGGAGCCTGACTGTTATGTTGTGGTGCCTGCTGTGGTGTCTTATCTTTCAATATTATTTCAACCACTGAGCCCTCCTCTGATGTATCAGCACCTGTAACCTTTTCTGCTTCAGCCTCTGTTTGTGTTTGATTTTCAATCATCACTGGCTCATCATCTAATATGTCAGACCCTAAAACATCTTTTTCTTCAACCTCCTTGGACTCTACCTGTTTATTAATGGAAATATCCTGTAATGTAATTTTCTTCTTTTTATACCAGAGTTTTAGGAATTTCTTCTGCACAATAATATTAATAGTACCCACTGATTCCATCCAAGGGTATCCCAAAACAACATCCATGTTATCCATATTTGAAGCATAAAAATCACCATGCAACACATACTTATCCATAGAAAGCTTCAAATCCTTATAAATTTGAACATCCTCATCATCAACCTGTGTATTTTCAATGTATTTTGCTGGAACTGGCAATTTTTTTGCCAAATTAACATTGATAAAATTATGCTTGCAACTAGGATTGATAGAAACAATGATCTTCTCTTTCTGAGTCAATCCATGAACCTGCAATAAGGAGATACCAGCAGAAAATAACCCTTTAGGTTCCTTGATTTCCTTCTTTCCTGTAAAAATAAAATCTTTGCTAGGCTGTGTGTCTGTTTGTGTGAGCTTATCCACAAGATTAGCTTTATGGTTAAAGTGGTCCATAAGAGCTTTTGTGAATTTGTCCCAAGTCAAGGGCCTTCGATAGCAACGTTGATGCCCTTGCCACCATTGCCATCTTTCATTGTCCAAGTACATTTTTCCCACACTCAGCTGAGTCTCATCATCCATGATGTAATTCAATCTAAAACATTTCTCCATTTGTGCTAGCCATTTGGTTGGATGAGAGCCATCAAATTTATACAAGTCCCTCAAATTCAGATCTAGGCCCGCCATCACAAAAAATGGCGAAAATTTGAAATGGTCACAATTCTGTCAATATTGCTCAAAATCCCTATTATAACGTGTTTCCAAAAATGGAACAATCATTCTGCATTTGCCCATGTGATAGAAATCTTGATCCAGGCACTAGAATTTCAAATCTGCGCTGCAACTCTCCTGCCGTCACCAAAATTTCTGCAAAAAAGAGCTGATTTTAAATCAGCGATATCTCCCTCATCCAGACTCCGATTTGACTGATTTTTTTTTTTTTTTTGAAATTGGGTATTTCACAAAGAATCCAGATCTGTAATTAGATTTTATAGATCTTGCACCAGGACGTCTAGATTTGCACCGCAAACTCGTTGCCCGGACATATTATCTGCAACCCCACTGATTTTTAAATCAGCGATATCTCCTTCATCCGGACTCCGATTTGACCAATATTTTTTTTTGAAATCGGATATTTTTCCACATAGAATCCAGATCTGCAATTAGATTTTGCAGATATTGCACCAAAACATACTGATCTGATCTGCAAACTCGCAGCCCTCGAAATCCTGCAAAAAAAAAAAAATTAAAAAAAAAAAATAAAAAAAAAAATAAATAATAAATAAAATAAATAAATTAAAATCTCCACTTTTTTGCCCAAGAAAGTGCTCTAATACCACTTGTTATAGATCTAACCCGGAAATATATGAGAAATAACAAATATACCCAATAATAACAAGATCAAAATAGATAGAAATGATTCTTTATTAATATCAAAACCCTTATGGTAGGGCAACACCATACATTCACTCCTTAAGGAAAGAGAACAATCCACAAGCCATATGCCTGTTCATACAATAATCCTTGACACAATTCCTTGACTATTCCTTGACGTGGAGTCTCTAGCCTCTATATAGGCCTCATACATACAATACCATGGATTATTACCATGGTTCCCTCATACCATCGAACTAATACCATGGGCCCCTTATATTATTACTAACTACTTGTGGTCCCTTACATGATATGGGTTAACCACCTTATTTGTTACTATGGCCCCTCCCATTATTACATAATTACCTTGGGTACCTCCCTTGGTACCCCATATTATCCCCCTAGGTATATAACAGAGGACTCCTACGCTGTGAGAGGATTACATATGATTCTTATGAAGGATTCTAGAAAGGTCACCATGGAAAGGATTCTAGAATGGGGTGACCTTTCTAGAATCCTTCATAAGAATCATATGTAATCCTCTCACAGCGTAGGAGTCCTCCACATAATTCCCTTATGTGTCCAAATTCACAGTGCCAAACATGCCTTTTGATATATACATGTCTCTTTTTTCGCCACTTGGCATTCACCCAAGCCACCTCATGGGCCTTGGTTATATGCATGGGCTCCTTTTAATGATTATTTAAATCATGTGAGCCCATTTTCTCATCCATGGAATCTCAACCCCCCATTCTCATTTCATATTTTCGGTCTACAACCATTATATTTTATTAATATGAATTTGCTATCTTGATTACATTACCTGACTTTTTAGCCTCAAAATATAAAACATGTGCACACGAGCATACTAGTCCAAAAACACATAACACTCATGCATACAGACACAACGACACCCATAACACTTTTTCACATATGTGCCTAGGCACAACGGGCTTCAAAAGATTTCCTTAGCTCACCAACCTATTTAGTGCGTTCCAGCTCACCAACCTATTTAGTGTGTTCCAGCTCACCAACATACTTAGTGTGTTCCGACTCACTAGCCTAATTTCGCATATACATGCTATTTACATTGTTGGGGTCGAAAATGGGTGTGGCAAGGATTAAGGAAAGGATGTCCCATGTCCAATATATTGATCTCAATGACTTTTGAATGCCTTAATAAGGTAGTTTTGAAAGGTATGAGAGTGGAATCCATATCAAGGATTATGATGAGAAGGTCACTATTCTTCTCTCATGTTTTGTTTGTAGATGGTGTCTTTCATTTAACAATAAAATTCTAAGAGAAGCGAACAAATTTTGTGATATTCTAAACCTATACAACACTACTCTAGAAATGGAAACCAATGTTCAAAAATCTATGCTATCTTATAATGCTTTGGAAATAAAACAAGAGAGTTAGCTATTACACATTCTTCCTTTCGATCATGTTGGCTTTCAAGTAGGTTTCAAATACCTAGGATTTTTATTAAATCTAATTGGTGATGGAATGAAGATTTTGCTTGGTTATTAGAAAAGGTATAGTAAATCATTGGTGAAATAGATGGTTGTCAACTATGGAAAGATTAACTCCAATAAAGTTAATTCTAGAAGAAATTCTAGTGTTTTGGCATTATTTGGCATACATGCCAAAGAATTCTTGGAAAATATCGAAAATAAATGCTTCAAATTCATGTGGATAGCCAAGAATGAAAATGAGATTATGCCCTTAGTTAAGTAAAAGAGCATGTTCAAGTCAAGCGGTGGAGGTTTAGGTTTAAAGAATATCCACATATTCTACAAGTCATTGGTCGCCAAGAGCTTGTGGGATGTAATAAAACATGAGAGGTTATGGAACCAAATTATATTACAGAAATATGCAACGCTTGGTCTTTAATGGATTGGATTAAGAATCTAAAGAAGGCCACGAAAATGTCTCTACCCATTGGAAGGCACTTGTCATGGGTTTTCATGTGATTAATAATGTGTTGATATAGAAGGTGGCATATGGTAAGCAAGTTAGGAATGGTGCAAATCCCTAGAGAGGGTGTAGGAATCTATTTATACTGCTAGAGGGGTTGGTAAATATTATTGACAAGAAGGGTTTATATACCCTTAATTAAGTGACAAAATTAAAGTCAAAAGTTTTATGGCAACAAAGTTGGATGAGTGCATAAATGTTCAAATCAGAAGGTGAGAATGTAGAACTATGGTAGTCCTATGTGGATAGCTTTCACCGGAGCTATGTCTTCTCAATGAAGGAAGAAGACTTCGCGAGTTGGTAAAAAATAGGGTTTTGGAGAATATGTGCCATAGTTGGAATATTAAGCAACGCTTTCATCAACGATACGAGAACAAGATAGGTGGTGGACGATGTTATGGAAGCTTAAAACCCCTAAAAAGAGATGTATCTTTATGTGGCTAGCCAATAAGAATAATGCACCAACATGGAAGATTATTTAAAAGCAAACTTAATGTGGGTTGGGATCTATTTTTTATGCAAATATGCCGATGAAACATTCTCCCATTTGCTTATAAAATGCCCTTATGTTGGACAATTATGCTCACAGGCTAAGGATTTAACATGAGTAAAAGATGGATGGGTAGGTGCTATGGACTAAATATCCCAAAAAGCATAAAAATACAATGAATAAGTAATGCCATGCCCTGAGAATGATAAAAAGTGAATGAATAACAATGCCACTTTGTAAACCTCATTTACACTCTATGTTTTAGAAATTCTTAATGATCTATAAAACTAGATCTCATTGCTATATATAGTAGACAAAGAGTGTAATTACAAATAATGAGCCCGATCAATCCATAATGATAACAATAATTGATCAAGATTGGATCATTATATTATTTGTCATCTATCTCGATGCTTTTTGAGTGGAAAATGTTGGAGGAATCAACTTGCGGGGTCATTATGGAAAAATCAAAGCCATTTTGTTGCATTAAATGATGTTTTTTGGGTCCAAAAAACTCTTGCTCACACCAAATCCCCTCGCATTGTTTTACACTTAGAGACCTTTCCAACAATGCAAGAATCATGTGAATTAGAAACACAGTTACCGATTTAATAAGAACATGATTGATTTCTCTTTTTTTTAAAGCTCGCATTTTATGTTGATTTTTATGCTTGTCTTGAAGAGTATTAATGCACATCACCTTTTTTTCATTTCACGATTAAAATTCCAACATTTTTTAACTATGACATTAAAAACCAAATATCATGACTATGAAAGGCATGAAAACAAAACACCAAAATGCAAAAAGTAGGATTCGACATCATCCTTTTTAGGGTTGAAATTCCAACATTTTTCAATGATATCATTAAAGATAAAATATCATGACAACAAAAAAAAAACTTAAAAATCAACAAATAAAGTTTGGCTTCATTTTTATTTTTTTTTCAAAAAATTGTTTTTAAGCATTTTTACGTTTAATTTTTATTTTATTTTTAAGGTTAAAATTATGAATTAATTGACATTATGGCCTTGACGACTGATGTCCTTGAAAACTAAAAGCACAAAAATCAAATATAAATCTACAAGTAGTATTAAATGATATATATATATATATATATATATATATATATATAATATATATATATATATATATATATATATATATAATATATATAATATATAATATATATATATATATAATATATATATATATATATATATATATATATATATATATATATATAAGCTGGGCGGGACTCTCCGATTTATATGGCCATTATGTACCCCTCTACGGGGGAGGGATAGCCCCAGATTTGAACCCAAGACTTCCGGTTCGGTGAGACTTCATTTCCACGGCCCTTGCCGCTTGAGCTACCCCATGTGGACAAATGAAATATATATATTTTAAATTATATATATTTAAAAAAAAAAAAAAAATATGTTTATATTTATAAAATTTGTGTTGTTCGGCACAATTATACATCCTTTACAAGTATTTGTTGCTGGTCCAGATTGATCAACACTATAGTAAGCAAGAAAAATTTGAATTGTGACCCAAAGCTATGCCATGCAGTGGGCACAAGGGCATTACAGTGTTCTAAAAATGCCAGCTTGTAGATCCTCCAAAAAAGATCAACTAAAAAATAACACTTAAAAAACATGGTTTGTAGGTAAGCATAAGGAACTAGTGTTAAGCTTAGAATCCCGTCCACTTTAAGGTTTCCTTTTGATAGAATGATCACCTCAATCACGAGGAGGTTTGCCTTCCTGTTGTTGTGCATGTGGACATGAATAAATAATCTAGAGTGAGAGCTTCCTAGCATATGATAAATCATTTTTTCAATGTCTTGGGGAGTTTGACGTCAGACATAAGAGAGCCGTTGATGAGATGTCGGAAAAAGAATAGCAAAGTCACCAATGATAATTAGATCTTGGATGTTTCTCTTCATAACTAGAGAGAGACCTTGTAGAAGCACATAGGCTTTTGCTTGGTTGTTTGTGGTGATTCCTAGACCCTAGGAGAAGGGATATTCCCATTAATCCTTGATGTGATAGATCACCTGCCTTGCTCCTTCCACCCTTGTATGAAAAGGAGGACATGGGAATGGGTTTTGCTCCACTTATGCATGCACGACTCATGAAACCATTTAATATGGTCTCTCTAGGTACAACCACACATTCAACCACCAACACAAAGTGTCCCTCTGAGTCCAAGGAAGAAATCATGGGAATTGAAACCTGCCCAATGGTTGATTATTATTATTATTTGATTTTGTCTCCTTGTGGGACAAATTAGCGGTTGGAAAAATGGTATGTTATCCCCTCCACCCGGTTTCAAATCCCAAGGGGGACATCTTTGGCCTGTTGTGGCATGCTCAAGGAGTAGGCTTCCCCACCCTCGTAGAGTCTCGACTCTTGATAAGTCATAAATTCCTTGTATATATGGGTTTTAGGCTATTGGATATACTCTTGGTGCTATATTGGTGGCCGCTAGGTTTGATATTGGGACTCACCCAGATAACTCCAACGAGTTATAATATATATATAATATATATATATATATTATATATATATATATATATATATATATATATATATATATTAGCAAGGATGATTTATCTTTGTATTAATTCCAAAAATGTAAGGGTTAAAATGCCTTGGTATAGATTTGTAAAGAGAAGGGGTAGCTCTATAGAAATATCTCCTTATACATACTTCCCAACATTGCAGAGGAAGACTATATCCATCTATGCCTATTACACTAACTGCATAAATTCTTACAGACTGACAAAGGAGAAAGCTATATCAAAAATTCATTGGTCATTACATCTAAATTGATGAACTGTTAGTGCACCTTAAAAATGGCACTTTGCTTAGCTTGGTTGATGGAGAGCTCCTCTACTAGGGGTTGGTTTAATTTTCAGTTGTCTCATCCGGAGTTTTCAGCGGCCTTCCTTTCGTGGATCGCAATGCATTGTTCCACCCCTTTGATACGGCTGTGATGTGCATCAAGGACTCTATTTAGGGCGTGTAAATCCTTCTCAATGTGGAGGTAATGTTGACTCATTTTATTAATCAGCTCCTTGATTGAGGTTGCTCGAGCATGCAGGTACTCAATCTTCATTTGGCATTTTTCATTCCATTTTTCCTGTAGTTCCTTGACTTTCTCCAACTCAACTTGAAGGGAGAAACAATGGTTGCTAGAGGGATTGGAAGCAATGGTGATATTGTCTTAGAGGGATGAAGGAGTGTAGGGTAGACAAGGAGTAAGGGGAGGGCTAGAGCACTAGGGGAGCTAAGTGTGAGATGCAACTGCTAGGAGGAGTTTAAGTGAAGATAATTAGTCAACAACATGAGATCCCAAAGATTGAGATCTATGCATTGAATTGAAGGAGATGATGTAAAAGGGATTGCCTTCTAAGCAAGTCATCCTATGAGGATACTCAAATTTGCAGAAAAGGATGCAATTTGACACTAAAGGACTCTTACATTATCATAGATTCTATGGGTGCCAACTTTGATGTGAGATATTTTCTCAACTTCAAAGGATGTTGGGATTGTTTCCCCAAGGGGAAGGTGATCAGATCACATGGTTAGGGAATTTATATATACCATAGGTCATAATTTATTTAGGCCTCGCCTTGGGGTTGCTGGAAAGCTTGATTTGCATGGTGATATGTTGCATGGATGAACATCATGATCCTCAAATGAGCTAAATGATGTTGCACATGAGCTAATATTTGGCATATCTCTGCATTTTTGGGCTGGGAGGCATTGATCAATTGATGGATGAGCAGGGCAGAGTCTTCTATCACAATGGGATTTTGAATGCACGGCTCATGTAGAGTTATGACTCCCAGAAGAAGACTATACACTTCTTCTCTATTGTTATAGTTGTGACCAAGGATCCCTTCATGATTTGACTTTTTTTTCCCTTTAGGATCAATTATGACTCCCCTGCCCCTGCTATACTTGGATTATTCTTTGATGCACTATAAAAGAAGAGACAAACCCAATTTTGTTCTTCTAACTAGTTCTTGAAATCTTCGTATTTCAATCAAATTTTCTAGTTAAGGAGAGTGGGAAGGCCTTGAGGGGGATTATGTGCAATATAAGGAATTTTGTCTAGAAAAAATTGAAACAACATTGATTCTTCCACCTGTAAGATCTATTGGTCAAGTTTGTTATTGACTTTTGAGGGAATAGTTTCAATGGAAAGACCCCAAAACTTACCCAAAATCTTTCTTTTCTATGGCTTCTTATAATGAAAAATTATTTTGTTTGTATCTAACCAGAGCTACTAGCAAAGTAACGCTAGAAGGTTTAGCGAGAGTCGCTTTAACAAAATTTTCTTTTTGAGGAAATAGGGATAATTGGAATTCCATTGTGCAAAGAATTTAATGATGCTCGCTTCAAATTTTATATTCATAGGGAGGGGATGGAACAAAGCCTTCCTGCACTTTTGTGAGAAGGAATAAGAGAGAAATAAATGTTGAATTGTTTCCTTGGTGCTCATGTAGAAGGAGCACATTGATGGGCCTTGAATTTTACGTTTTTTGAGAATGTCAATTGTTATAATTTTCCCCTCAGGATGATCCAAATGAATAGCTTGACCTTGGGTGGAATTTTAGCTTTCCAAACTACCCTCCGATAAGGCCACATGGGTTGTTGTTCTTGATCTCCTTAGAGTGCATTGTAACCACTTTTGACTGAGTAATATTTCCCAGTCAAGTTCCATTTTAAGTTGTCTTGTTGCTCGAACAGAATAGGTGTTGCACCTTCTAAACGCATGATAAGAATAGTACATTAATGGACTAGCTTAGGAGGGATCGGTGGAGGTTTCCATTCCTTCTAGGTTAAATCATTTTGATCTCATTCTGAGATTTGTGCCAGCTCAATTATTCTTTCCATTTCACGCCATGAATTTAGCTATTGTGTTTCCTTAATAGAGAAGAGTTTTGGTTTGCTAAATATATTGTCTTCCCATAAATTTATCTCATGCCCACCTCCAGAAATTTTGTATGGATTTGAATGAGGGGAAGGAAATTACACAATTTATGAATTGAAGCATAGGGCCTATTTGCGATTTTTGTTTGAAGAAGTTGTTGATAAGTAGAGTTCAAATATTTCCCCTCAATGACTTTCTTCCACCAACCAGGCCCTTTGATGATGAGTCTCCACATAATTTTCGCCCCCAGAGCTAAATTCATCAAATTAGGTTGCTTTATGGCTATTCCCCTTCTTTCATATTGGGCTACCACCTTTTTTCCAACCGAGGAGATTGGATTTTTTGGTGTCTGTCGTGCCTCCTTGACACAAAGTTTTTCTTAATATGAGCTCTATTTGTGTTTGAGTGTTGGTTGGTGCTTGCAAAATTGCATACTGATATATGGGAAGCATTGATACGATGGTTTTGATTAAAATGACCCTCCCTTCCAAGTTTAACCACTAAGTCCCCCATTCTTGTAATTTCCTCTTCATTTTATCAATGATCTCAAACCATATCTCAACATTCACATTTTGCTTAAAAATTGGCATTCTTAGATATTTAAATAAATCCATTATGATTTGTAAGGGATCTTGAGGATTTGATTAATTATTATTATTAATATAACAATTAGTATTAAGATCGTTTTTGGAGGTGACGATGGCGAATGCTAGGTTTTCCTGCAGCAGCGAGCGGATGGTGGTCGCAGCCGGGTCTGCTGCAAAGGTTGAAGGGGATCCAGAGCCTGGAGATTCGGTGTGCTCTCACGTTGCCCTCTTCGCGGAATGGCGCTGTCAAGGGCCACAATCCTGTCCAGTTCTTTTCGGCAAAGCACCTGTGGGTTTCTCTGTCTCAAGGAGATATGTTTTCCTGTTCTGGAAGTGGCAGGGCATGCCCAGGTCACACGATATCAGAGACCTGCCCAAAAAAGCCAGTCAATCCCATGATTTGGTTCTTTTCTTTTATACTCTGAGCATTCTGAAAGCTGATAATGACGAGGGCTTTGATTTGGGCGAAAGCTCTGGCCGGCAAAAACTACAATGGCGCTCTGTGGTTATCCACCTCCGTGCTTTAAACAAGGAGGTTTTCGGGGTTACGAGAAGCGTGGTGCTCAACCACGATTTTTAAAAAAGGAGCCTGCAAGACGCTTTGACCTTAGAGACCGGGACACGCCGAGCTCAGAATGCACAGAGCAATGGCAGGGGGGGTCTGCATGCTGCAGATCTGTTACCTCTGACAACGAAACGGCCAAAACTTTGTAGATCCGTCCCAGATCTACCGGATCCTGCCAATAGGCGCGACCCCAGGCAGCTGATCGGTAGCTCAAAGCAAAGATCGAGCAGAGGGTCTGTAGAAGAAGACCTGCACAAAGGAAGAAGACTCAAATCGAGGCAGGATCTGGAAGACTCAAAGCAGGTAAGAACAACCCGTTTTCAAATTTTTATTAAAGCCCCTGAGGGGAAAACCCGATTAGTGTGGGTTCATGCAGGAGGCATCATCTCGCAGCTGAAACATCAGATATGGACAGAGATGGGATACCCAGTTCAGTTTCAACATTTGGTTAGTGGCCGGTGGTCACTTCAGGAATGTAGAACAATGGAAAGCTATGAGATCAGCCCAGGAACAACCATTGTTCTAAACCTGAGGCTGAGAGGAGGGGCTCTACCTCAGGGACAGCCAAGCTCTTCAGGGGGAGGCAAGGGGAAAACAACGCCCCAGCACCAACCCAAGGAGGGTTTTTCCTATAAAAAAATTTTGCAAGGCAACAGAGGCGCAGGGCCCTCGCCAAACCACGGCGGAAATAAACCCAAGCCATACATTGTAGATCAATTGGGGCAAACCCCAGCTCTGAATCTCGACTCTACAGGGCTGGATGATTTCGTAAAGTCATACGAAACGCAGGCATTAATATGCCGTTTTAACAGCTTTTGGCCTAAACCAATGGATCTTTTCCATTGGATCTACACCAAGTGGACCATGGAATGTGACATACATCTATGCTCCAAGGGGTTTTTCATAGTACGATTCACATCCAAGGAAGTCAGAGATACAGTCATCAGCACTGGGCCGTGGTTTTGGGGAACAGCAGGGCTATTCATGACCCCATGGTTTCCAGATTTCGACCCAAACAAAATGACTGTATCCAAAGTACCGGTTTGGGTGTGCCTATACAATCTTCCCCTTCACTTCTGGAGCGAACATGTCCTGGAAGGTATTGGGAACAACATAGGAAAATACATTAAAACAGATCTGGAGAGGATTGATGAAAGGGTCTATACCTTCGCACGCATTTGCGTAGAAGTGGATCTAAGCAAAGGGCTGCCAGACAACACAAGGCTGATCTACAAACAACAAAACTGGTTACAGGCACTAGACTATGAAAACACAGCTTTCAGATGTAGGCTTTGCAGGCAGACAGGACACCTGCAAAGCTCATGTCCAGAAGACAAGAAAGTAAATAGTAGAAAGAAGCAGAAAGGGAAGCAGAGGAAAGGATGGCAATTCCCTCCCCCAGACTCAGAGGATGAAGAATCAGAAGCAGAGGAGGAAGAACCCACTACAGAGAATGCCGAGGCTACGCATAAAACAAAGACTCAGAAGGGTACCAATCCAGTTACAAAGGACCCACAATATCACGCAGAACAGGCAGAGAAAAATCAGGTAGAGAAGACAAATGCGGACCATAGCATGGGCGGCAGCAAACGTCATCACCAATCAGATACTTCAGACTTAGATAAAGAACCAGGCTCACAGAATTCAGAAACACAGCTAGTCATTGTTTCGACCGAGCCCACTCAAGGTGAATGGCGCAAGGTCGAAAAGAAAAAGGGGAGAAAAACTTGAAGCGTGAGTTTTACTCACTGCCGGAATTTAGTTTTTCTTTCTTTGCCTCTTCTATCTCTCTTTTTTCTTATCTCTCTGGACACGTTAGTCTTCTAACGTTGCGTGGGGTGCGTCTGCACCCGAGCCATGTGGCTGCTTATGGAATGCTTAAGTGCATTTGCTAGTGTAACTTTTCATTAACTCTTTTAATAAAAAGTTACCACTTTTTTCCTTGGAAAAAAAGGGATCTTGAGGATTTGAGAGATGCAACTAAGGATTCTAGGAGAGGTATTCTAGCAACGTATACTACTTTTAATCATGTTCATAAGTCCTCCTGATGCTTCTAAGAATTGATCCATAGTGTTCTTGAATCTTCTAGTCACAATGGTAGAAGATCCTCCTATGTATATGATATCATCAGCGAATTGGGAATGATTTACACTTTTAACTCTTTTGTTGTAGTGTATTCTAGTAATTAGCCCATTTTGTCTATTGTGCTCAAGTTTCCTACTTAGGGATTATGTCATAATGATAGAGAGGAAGGGTCATAGGGGAAATCCTCGCCTTATTCCCTGAGTGCTCTAAAAGAATATGGTCTTCCATTTACAAGGGGAAGGCTTATGAATGCAACCTTTGATGAGATCAACAAATTCGTTAGCAAAACCAAACTTTTCTAAGACAACATAAAGAAAAGAGTGTCTTACTCTATTGAAGATGTTCGCCATATCGCGCTTAAGAATGAAGCCTTGTTCTTCTCAGGAGAAGCTGGAGTGGATGGCTTCCTGTACTAGGAAAATATTGTCAACAATATGTCTTTTTCTGAATGAAACCACCTTGGTTTTTTAGAGATCAGCCGAGGGAGAAGAAATTTGAGTAGTTTTTCTAGAATTTTAGTTAGAATTTTATATGAGGAATTGCACAAAGAAATGGATTGAAATCTATTGAAATTGGTTGGTCTAGTTTCTTTGGGAATTAAAGCTAGGAAGGTCGAATTGTTGCTACCTCCTACATTACGCTTCTGCTAAACCCATTGAATCATCTCAAGGAGATGTTTTTTGACGAGATCCAGATAAGAACTATAGAAACCTATGGTAAATCCATCTGGCCTAGGTGCTTTATCTAGATGCAGACTCTAGACTACCCACTTCAATTATGCTTCTTCCATTGGCTTTATCAAAGCAGCATTGGCTCCTCCAGATACCATTTTTGGAATTGTCCTACGAATTTCTTCAAACTTCATAAGATTTGGATTTGTTGTCAATAATATTTTGAAGTGTTGGTGTGCTTCTTCCTTGGTCTCTTCTTGCACTTCTATTAAGATGATTCCTTCTCCAAATATCGAATCAACCTGATTCTTATTCCTTTTGCATTTCACTTGGTTGTGGAAAAAAATTGTGTTCTTATCACCAACTTGAATCCAGAGCCTTGTGGATTTGATCTACCAACTTTCCTCTTCTTTCATGCTAATTTGGTATAATTTCCAATAAAAGTCTTTTTCTTTGTCATGTAGATACGTTGTTTTATCCGCAGTTTCCAACCTTGCCTGCACATTAACTAATTCTTTTTGAAGGTCAATCTTCTCCAAAGCTGGCTCTCTATAACTCAAATTTTCCCAACTTTTTAATGTAGTTTTAACAAGTTTCAGCGTTGTCTCTGACACATAGCTAGGTTGGCCATTGACTTTGGTATGCCAAGATAGATGAATTAGTTGTTTGACATCTTCATTAGTGGACCAAAGACAGTTGTATTGAAAGGGGAGCAACCCAAGGTTGATACTTTTACCTATTATTAAAGTGTTGGGTATATGATCAGATGTAGTTGTTGGAAGAATTTTGGAAGATGTCGTTCCAACACTTGCGATCTAGTGTAGATCATAAAACAATCCAAACTTTCTTTCATATTTTTTGGGCATGTGCTCTTGTTTCTCTAGGTATACTTGCCATTCTTTGGCTTGACATCCATTAAGCTATGCTTAATCATTATTTCCTCGAGCTTGTCTCTCCTGATATCTGGAAGGAATATCCCACCAAGTTTTTCTCCAGCATCCATAACTAGGTTGAGATCACCACCTAGTATGACATGCTAATTGCCTTCAATTTCTAAATTTCTTACTAACGATATTCAACATTGTTCTTTATCTCTATAATGGGCAAGGGCATATATGTTGTATACTGTAAGATCACTCCCATTTTCTTTGTTATGAAGATCAATCTTGATCCAATGTTGATATCTATAAATTCTTTATATATTCATGATTTTTTTTATTTCATATAGTGTATATACTTCCTAATGCCTCTCTTGCACTAATTGTTACTTCTCTGTAGTTCCTATTCATCTTGATTGTTGATGACATTTCCTCCTCACTAAACTTGGTCTCTTGGAGAAGTATACTTGTATGGTTTTATGATTTGATTAGGTCTTTTATTGAAGTGGTTTTGATTGCATGCCAAGGGCCTCTGCAGTTCCAGGAGACCAGGTTCATTATTTACATAGTGAGGGGGTAGCAGAGCACTTGCCTCTCCCTCCCTAGGACTGAGTTTCCTTCATTACTAGCCCTTTGTCTAGATATGTGTCCACTGGTTGTTGAACACCCATTGACATGTCTTTTTGTACTACTTCATATCTAACTTCTTTGTTAGTTTTCCTTCTATTTTTCTTTTGAAGCATTTTTTGTGGTGCTAAAGCCTCTTTAACGTTGGTTCTTGCTAAAATTTGTATAAAGGAGGATGTTAGGGAGTTCAAGGGGCCGCGGGGTGTTTTAGCTTGAATGGAGATAGGATCTTCGAGGCTAAGACCATATGCATGGGGATTACCTAATAACAAAGAGGAGGAGATATTATTTTGATCCCTGTCAGGAAAGAGTTGGGGGAGGGGGGGATGAGTCATAACAGGTGGATCTTTGAAAACTTCTTCTTCTTCATTGTTGGGGGTGGTAATTGTGGGTTCATCTAGATCAGGATCAACTGGTATATTAGATAAGGATCCAAAAGAGTTGGAGGAAGAGGGTTGTGAGAATGTTGGAAGATGGGGGAATGAAAGGAGAGGGTCCTGAATGAGGATGCAATGTTTGTTCAATGGATTTGTTGGGGTTGTTGAAATTTTTGTACTTTGTAGTTTCCCGGTATGCTTCTTGAGCCTCTTGTGCTTCCTCTATTGATTTCTTTGGGCATTTATTAACAAAATGATCGTATTCACGACATACCTTACACTTGAATGGAAGTTATTCATAGTTGATATGTTGAATGTGTGCCTAATTGTCTACCTTCTGGTACCCCTCGGGGAGTAGTCTCTAGAGGGGTCATCTGGTTAATCTAAAATAGAGTGCAGGGGCAACCCTTTGGAAGGGGTAATGGTTGATTATCAAAGTGGAACATAAGTTATTTCTGTGTAAACCATGTAGTAACAAGTTTGTTAAAGCATTATGATAAGATTATATTATATATATATAAATATATATATATATATATATATTATAATATATAATATATATATATATATATATATATATGTATACATGTATATGTATATTACATATATATATGATACATGATATATATATATATAGATTATACATGTATATTGTAAATACATATATATATACATATATATATACATATATTATATATAATATAGATAATATATATATATATATATATATATATATATATATGTATACATGTATATGTATATAGTATAATGTATATGTATATGTATATGTATGTATCCAAAGGTTGATAAGTATACTACAACAATTTTACTCTTTGCACGTAAATTGTAGAATATATATATGTGTGTGTGTGTTGTAGTTAAGTATGGTTATTTTGTTATGAAACCACTCACAAAAAGATGAAAGAGAGATCAACGCCTTAGAATTCAGCCTCTTCGAGGGGGCAACCTCCTTTACATTACACAAATGAACAATTCTTTGATGATTCAAATAACAAAACCTCCTTTCTATATATAGGGAGGGGTCTAAGGAGTCACAATATAACCAGCCGAGCTAACAATAATAATATAAAGCCACAAAAATAACAATAGAGAAATTCTATGGGGCACAGTAATAACAACATGGGGACAATAGGGGCACAACAATATTAATAAGGGGTATAACTACAATAGTAATGGGGTAATCACTAGTATTATAGGGACCCAACATGTCCCTTTCCTTCAAAAAAGTGTTGTCCTCAACGCTTGAGTAGTTCTAGATACTTCTGTATAAAATTCTCATCCTCCCATGTGGAATCTTCAGCGGATAAGTTCTTCCACTTGATAAGATACTCGAAATTGATCGATTTCGTAGCTGTCGAGTTCTTATTTCTGTCACTGCTTCCGGTTCCAATATAATTTTTCCTTCCTCGTCAAGTTCTGGCAATATAGTTTGAACTGGGAGCTTGTCGCCTATAACCTTCTTTAAACATGAAACATGGAAAACTGGGTGCAATCGAGAAGCTGCAGGAAGCTCCAATTTGCATGCCATAGTACCAATCTTTTGCAACATCTTGTACGGACCGTAATACTTTGGTGATAATTTATTTCCTTCTTAAATTGCTTGAGGGACATTTGCTTATATGGTTTAAGTGTTTTATAAAACCTAAACACTAAACCCTAAACCCTAAACCCTAAACCCTAAACCCTAAACCCCAAACCCTAAACCCTAAGCCCTAATCATTTAATAAAATTTTAAAAAAGTGTTTTGTAACTTTTTTAAGTTTTTATTAAAAGATATTAACAAATTTTTATAAACCCTAAACCCTCAAACCCAAACCATAAAAACCGTAAACACTAAATAATAAACCCTGAACCCAAAATCTTATAAACTAAACCCTAAACCGTAGGTATTTTATAACATTTTAAAAAGTGTTTTGTAGCTTTTATTTAAGTTTTTATTAAAAGAATTTATTAAATTGTTATAAACCTTAAACCATACACCCTAAAACATAAAGCTAGAAACCTAAACCCTAAACCCTAAACCCCAAGCCATAAACCCTAAACCATAAACCCTAAAATTTTTATAACAATTTAAGAAGGATTTTGTAACTTTAACTTGTTTATTAAAAAAATTTACTAAAGCGTTATAAACCCTAAACCATAAACACAAACCCTAAACCATAAACACAAAAACATAAATCCTTACCCTCAAAACCTAAAACCTAAACCTTAAACCCCAAATCCCAAAGCCTAAAAACTCAACCCCAAACACCAAAGCCTAAAACCTAAACCCTAAACCCTAACCATCTTATAGCATTTTAAAATTTGTTTTCTAACTTTTATTTAAGTGTTTGTTAAAAGCATTTACCGAAATGTTGTAGACCCTAAACACTAAACCCAAAAACCTAGATATTAAACCCTAAACCCTAAATCCCAAACCCTAAACCCTTAACCATAATCATTTTATAACATTTTAAGAGGTATTTTGCAACTTTTATTTAAGTTTTTATTAAAATAATTTACTGAAGTCTTATAAACCCTAAACCCTAACCTCTAAACCCCAAACCCTAAACCTTAAACCCTAAACCATAAAACTTAAACCTTAAACCCCAAACCATGAACATTAAACCCTAAACCCTAAGCATTTTATAACATTTTAAAAAGCATTTTGTAATTCTTATTTAAGTGTTTATTAAAATAATTTACTAAAGTGTTATAAACCCTCAACCCTAAAGTGTAAACCACAAACCACAAACCCTAAACCAAAAACCCTAAATGCTAAACCCTAATAATTTTATAACATTTTATAAAAATATTGTAACTTATATTTAAGTGTTTATTAAAATCATTTACTAAAGTGTTATAAACCCTAAACGCAAAACCCCAAACCCTAAACCATAAGCATTTTATAACATCTAAAAAAAATCTAACATTTATTTACGTGTTTATTAAGAGGATTTACTAAAGTCTTATAAACCTTGGGAGTGTAACAGGGAGAAAATTGTGGTACATGAGGTACCTCGACCTTTGATTTTCCACATTTCATCATAAACCTTTTTCCTTTTATTTATTTTTCTTCATCACTCCTCGAGGCTCCACGAGATGAATATATTATGTGTAATATGTAGCAGCAAATACCCCCTTAAGGTGGGGTGGCTCAGCCCTACACCCCGTAGACTATAAACCCTAAATACTTAACCCTAAACCCTAAACCATAAACCATAAACCCTAAACCCAAAATCCTAAACACTAAACCCTAAGCATTTTATAACATTTTAAAAAGTGTTTTGTAACTTTTATTTAAGTGTTTATTAAAACAATTACCAAGGTGTTATAAACCCGGAAACATGAACCCTAAACACCAAACTCGAAACCCTAAACTGAAAATCTTAAAACATAAACCCTAAGCACTTTATAAAGTGTTATAAGACCTAAATCGTAAACCCTAACCACTAAATTGTAAACCCTAACCCCCTATACCTAACCACAAAAATAATTAACATACAACCACAAGGAAACTTCATAAAACCTCCACATGTCATAGAGGTAAGTACGATGGAACACTACTAGCCATCTTCTATATTTAATAATACTATTGTAATTTTGCATTTCCTATGGTTTGATGTGGTCTCAAATGTAATTGCAAGTAACTTCCTCTGCATTGGAGCAAATCATGTTAGGGTGGTTGAAACACAAATTACAAAATCAACATTATTGTATGCTAATTGGTCATTGTCTTGTCTTCAATACCTTGGCTATTAAGACATATTTTTAATCTAATGGTGCATTAAGAAAATATACTTGTAGGGATCTATTTCAACTAATTCATCACCAATATACGCACTTGTAGTGCTCTGTTTCACCTAATTGATCACCATTATACCAGAACAGAACATAACGAACATAACGATGTTTTGAAATTGTAACTATTCAATTTTTGTTGTTATTTGTGTTTATATGTTAGAAGAAAATTTAATTTCCTAGCGATGGGTGAGGAATAATTGCAATTGGGTCTATGGAGAGGAATATTAATAAGAAGATGTCCTTCCAGGGTAGAGAATCGTTGTTACATGTGCTTCATCTTCCTGTGGATGAGACATTCAAGGTCCTTATCACATATTGAATCGCATACAATGAGATTTATGTATATTTATAGCGCCACACTGTACAACAAGATTTAACTTCGAGTATTACGAACATATTTAGTCAAAGTTAAGTGAGTTTATTTGTAGAAAAATATTTATACACTCACGCTATAGACCAGATTTGATATGGCTGGTTAATATATTACAACACTAATTTGAAATGGAGCTTCATAATATTACATATCTTTTAATTAGCTTTTAAATGTATAAAACTAATTCTAATAAAAACACACTTTTAAAGTTATAAAACTAATTCTAACAAACATGCGAGGCAAAAATTGTAATCAAGTTGCACTGTAGAGGAGACTTAAATTAGGAATAAATGTAAGCTTTATCTTTCAAAAAATGCAGCGAGTTAAGTTGATGGAAATAAAAACATATTTTAATTCCATAAGAAGAGATCAGTCGGTTATGCATGATGGATTGAGTAAACTCGTATGAAACCAATAAAAAATTAATTGAACATTGATAGAGAACAATAAAAGATTGGCCAACTATGCATGATGGATTGATTAAACTTGCATGAAACCAATAAAAATTTAATTGAACACAGAAAGAGAAAAATAAAAGAGTTAATTATATAAAGATACGATAATCACTTTAAAAATTGATTAAACAAGGAAATACTCGTTATGTTTTTGGGAAGTAGTTCAATTATTAAAAGTGATTTTGGAATTCATTAGTCATAAATTATTAAATTTAGTAGACATGGAAGATTGCTTGAAATTTCATGGAGTTATTATTGGGAAACTCTTGAATCAGAATGGAAGGTATTACATAATTGGAGCTCAAATTTGTTGCGAGGGATGATGAAGGGGTTGCATCATATTTAAGTCTTGTCTCTCCTCTCTTCTCCATTGAGCTCATTCAAGAAATCAACGTTACCATTCCCTACAACTTAGGATGACATGAACACCATACCAAGAAATCAACGTAGTTAAATTTGCAACATTTGCAATCAAAATGATAAAAAGGAATCATAACATGGTCGAGCTTAAAATCAGACCATATAGACGCAATTCAATAGCATACATGCATATAATCATTTATCTCCATGAACTCAAAAGTTGTAAATTCTCTCATTCAAACCACAATGACCAAGAGAGACTCAAACTACAGACTTACTCACTGACTCAGATTCAAACCAACCACATCTAAGTACATAGATGTGCCAATCGAAACATAGATAAAGGAGGACCAAAACACAGAAAAATAATAAAAATTGAGA
>APFE030749668.1:7240-36913 GCA_000404065.3 Pinus taeda
ATGCCTCAATGGCAGGTTCTTTGTGTTCGACGCGAGGTTTTCATCATTGGCCTCCGATCGGATGACTCTACGGGTGTTTGACACCGGCTCATTTATTCGCATGCCATGGATTGTACCTATAGTATCTTGAGGACCATCATCATTATTGGTGGCACCTCTCGTGTCTGTTAACAGCTTTCATCATTGGCTGGTAATCAGACGATTTTCAAGCATGTTCGACTTTGACTCCTGTATTCACATGTTTGGACTTGTACTTTGTTCAGGTTTGGATGGAGCGCAAGACCCTGGTTCTAGTCTGTTGTGGACCAGGTTGCGATTTTGTGGATCATTATTACATGACTCGTTGATGGATGGCTGCGCCCATACCTGAGTCTTTTAGGATGGCTGCGACCATACCTCTTATCATCATGGTCTCTTCAACTGGATGGCTGCGTCCATACCACAGACCTTCTTCGTATGTCTTTTGAATGGCTGCGCCCATGCCTAGACTACATGTAATCGAAATATCAGTTGTATCTATGTGCAGGTTCTCCCTGGTGGTGTTCCGGTTCAGCAGTTTTGTAAAGCATTTCACCCCTCCCACTCTCTCGGGCTTCATGCTTTAGGGGGAATCTGTTACACAGTAATTTGTCACTGTCTCCTTGTCGGTCTCCCTACTGTGTCATGAAATCAAATCCATCATGCTCATGCTCTCTGAAATGGCCAAAAACCTCTTTGCCTAAGTTTATTGGATCATCGCGACTGTTATTGAAATAACCGCGCTGACTGGCGGATGATAGTGCATTTGGTGCGCTGCCAGCGCGGAAGCACACGGGTTTCCCGCACTGATCGAATTTCATAGCCAGCGCGTCCTCTGCTTGTACTAAGTCGCACTGACCAGACCTATTCTGTTATTGAGATGCGATGTCAGCACGCCAGTCCAGTTATGCACCCGCGCTGATCCTGTTTGGGCGAGTTTGTTCTAACAGCCAGCCTTCCAGATGACTCCAGACCTGGTTGTTGGCTTTGTAAAGGTCGCCCTCCCTTCTATGGCATGTTTGTTCGTCATATGAGCCACCTTTCTTGGAGATAAGCTTATCCTTCCACCATCCATGGAGACTCCTTCTCCTATATAAGCCTCCACCATTGCCATGAGCAGCTAGTTTTTGGACATATAGCTTTTGACATAGAGGAATTCATAGTGCTTTAGTGCTGCTCTTAATAGGCAGTTGGTGTGTTAAGTGTGGATTGCTAGAGAGCTTAAGGAAGGTTATGAAGTCTTGTTGCCTTGTGTGA
The DNA here is from genome assembly GCA_000404065.3 of Pinus taeda. Classification (NCBI taxonomy): domain Eukaryota; kingdom Viridiplantae; phylum Streptophyta; class Pinopsida; order Pinales; family Pinaceae; genus Pinus; species Pinus taeda. Next base: position 8,516 of record APFE030749668.1, read on the forward strand.
GAGAGAGATTTGTTTGTCTTGGGAGATCTACCTCCAAGGGTGAATGCTTATGAGACTTGCTGGCTGGACCCTCTTGAGAAGGACTTAGCGTCAGAACATTGGTTTACCTTTCTCTATTTTTGATTAATAAAAGATAGATGACTACTGTTATGGTTCCATTCTCATTTGTCTTATAATGGTTAATGTGAATTACATCCTTTCTGACTGATGCATAGTTGCTTTTACTAGATTTCACGCTTGTGTTTGTCCTCTCTTTGCATGTGCAGGTGTCCATCTGCGGAGATAGTGGAGGATCGTGACTGACCAGAGCGAAGGAGTGAGAGCGGCATCTCTTTATCAAACATATAGCGCTGGAATCCAAGTAGGTGTTCATTACCCACTTTTTAATTGCAACTAGGAACTTGCAGAGTAGCATTGATTGATTGTTTCTAGACCCGTTCCGGGCTAGTAGGGATCGCCTCTATCCGTAGAGGGGATTTACCTCTCCAACAATTTGGCGACTCCGCTAGGGACGTTGCTTGTGTCTTTTGTTGTTCATCCTTGTTTGGGTTTGATTGTTATTATCTTGTCAAAGATTGGGGATTAGTTCTCTGTTTTTTGATTTCCTGGTTCACTTTGGGAAAGGCCTTAATTGTTTTAAAAACTATTACCTTGGTCTGGGAGCTTTTGGTTTGATTTTTCCTGTTTTTTAGCCTCAGCGCGGTTTAAATCAAAACAGTCGCGCTGACATCGCGCATCTGTTTCTTTGCTTTCACTGTCATCGCGCTTGTACGTTTAACAGTCGCGCTGACCTTGTTTTCGAGCCAGTGCCCTTTACCCGTGTCCTTCCGCGCTGACAGCGCAAAGTTGCTACGCGTGTTGTCTGGTCAGCGCTTTGTCGCTGAGGGTCACCCGCGCTGATCCTATAGAATTCATTTTTGTCCAAATTTGCCTCCTGAACCTGTTGGTTTGACTGTCCCCTGCTCTTTCCACTTGGTTTATGACTTGTTTTATGTTGTCTGAACTGTGACATACTTGCTTGCGAAGTCTTGTTCCGCAAGGGTTCGTTTATTACTTGTTTTTGGTTTTGCAAAGCCTTCCTTTTCGCTTTCGCTGCTTGGTTTGCATTTTGCCTTAAGTTTTACAGTTGCTGGAGTGTGTTGAATCGTTGTTTGACTGGTTTCAAACTCCCATCCTTCGGGTGTTTGCTTTTCTCTATTGATTTCGCACTCAAGCCCTAGGGCATCTAGTGGCCGTGTGTGTGTGTCAAGCCTTCCGTGGGATCTTGTTTTTTTACCAACCAACTTTGTATTTTCTTTTCACATTTACTCTGTGATTGTTGAAAGTGTTTTGGTTGTGTTCCAAGCGATTTGCCTTCCTCCTTTGAATTCCTTTTTGTCTTGTTGAGCTTAGATTACATAGCTCATAAGCCTTTGTTTTTCCTTTGATTTGGAAAACTGGTTTTTAGTGTCTTGGGAACTTTCTTGTGTTTGCATTGAGTGATTTTATTCTTCTTGCTCAGTGTTGCTGTTTCTCAAATCATTTTAAGTGCTTTGTGCCATTGGAAAGAAAATCAAACTAATATCTTTCGCATTTAATAGTTAAAAGGAAAAGAACATTTCGTTGATTTGTGTTTTCAAAAGAAAAATTTTGTTTCCTTGCCATTAAGTTGCATTAGGTTGTTTGGTTGCTTGAGTTCGTTTTGTTTGATCGAATTTCCTAACCTTCTCATAGTTAGAATTCATCGAATGAGATGATGTTCTTTGGCATGTAGTTTGCATCTAAGTAATTCTGAGAGATCATACGGTAGGACCTGAAATCAAAACTTAATTCAAGATCAACCGTAAAATAAACCAAATTTATCTAAAAACGCATTGGAACTTAACACAAATATCTAGAGGTCTAGGCTAGAGACGTGCTCCGGCGTTGTTAAACCTAGTCACTCTTGTTTTTGCATTAAGGTTGGGTGATTCCTCCTGGTGTGATTCAATTGTGGTCTAGCACGGATTTGGGCTCCCACGTACCGTCGCATATATATGGGGAGACTCCACTAGGTTTGCATCCTTTATCCATAGGAAGCCGAGTCTGCTGCCTTATGAACCGTAACACACCGAACACAGCATTCGGGAAGATTGACTGCAATACGGAAAGTCCTTGGTTCTCATACGATTGCCAAGGTGTATAAGCAGTTTTACGGATTTCTTGGTAAACCTTTTTCTTAGAATCTCCAGAGCATTCACTTTTGAGCCTTTTCGGACTCCCTAAAAGAAAAGGTATAAGTGAGCGTCTTGTCACTTCGTGCTCATTAAACATTCGAAGGAGATAGAGCCATATTTTCGTCCTTTTCTCGACTCTCGAAACATGAAAAGGTCAAGTTCAGTTGCTGTGTCTTAAAATTTATTTGGCCACGATAATATTACCTGGTTAGATCTTGTGTGCATTTAGTTTTGAGTAGGTTTTTATCGTTAGCTTGCCTAGGGTCGTTGTTTGATCATCCTGGCGGACCCATCAACTCCGTCTTCTGTCCCAAGTGAAAAAGGGTCTCCATCTTCTGTTGCCCCTGAAACTCCGGTCTGTGACGCTCTGCCCATTGTTCCGAGCATCCAACCATTCAATTCTCGAGCTCCAGAGGACGATTTCTACGAGTTCTTTTACAACCCTATTTAGGAGCCCTCTGACGAGGATTTTCCTACCACTCCTGTCGGTGTCCCATCTCCGATGACTTCTTCAGATATGGGCGACACTTCTCCTGTGTCGAGTGGCCCGTCCGTCATGTCGAGTATAGATACTCCCATTCCGGCGACATCCCCCATCATCTCTACGCCCTACACCGCTACATCTTTGGGTGTCACGGTGCCGGCACGCTACAGATCTTTGAGGGATGCTATGAACTCTACAGCTTCCTCTTCTGTTTGGGATCAAAACATCATCCCTACCACAGGACCGTTTGTTTCCCAAGTCCACCATACTGCTGTTACAGCAGTCCCATCCAACCCGACCGTTTGTGTCGCGACATCAACTCCAGTTGTTAGTACCGTCACAGCGTCATCAGCTGTCACTTCTGCCGCGGGCCCATCTCGAGGTCCAACGCAAAGTGGTCAACCATCACCCGCTTCTAGAGTTGTGCACCCCGCAAGTGGTGCTCCTCCTTCCTCCGATCATATAACGGCAGAGGAGGCATATTTTCAATACTTGTGTAATGTCCAGAACCCAGATGAGCAAGGCCCGTATTATGATCCTGAGAATCATTACTTGTTTACCTCCTTGCCTGAAATACCTTATGATGAGATTTTTGTTCCATTGAACGTGGCTTGGGGTACCACCGGCTATGGTGGCGGCCAGTACCATCCAGGACAAGGACAGCAAGGACCACCCTACCAGGGTCAAAAGCCCTACTCGCAGCCTAATCATGGGCAGTAGTATGCTGGTCAAAATTAACCAGGTCAACAGGGAGGCCCACAAGGACAACCCAATCAGGGAAAACCTTTGGTCTCTAGTGGTCCGGCTTTTACATATCTTGGGCAACCTTCTGGAATCTCGGGACAACCCAACGCCCAATAAGGTCAACCAGGTACCCAGCAAGGCTACCCTCGGGGCAACCTTATGGGAACCAGGGAAAACCTTATGGGCAGCAAGGTCAACCCGTAAACCAGCAAGGCAACCCTTCTGGGCAAGGGGGCCAGCCTCACGTGCAGCAAGGCCGACCTACCGCTCAGCAACCCTCTGGTCAACAAGGACAATCCTCGGTTGCGCAAGGGCAGCCCCTCACTCAGCAAGCTCGACCTTCTAGGCGAACAGGACCATCTCAGATCCGACCAGGACAAACTTCTGGCCAGACAGCTCAGCATGCAGGCGGGTACCAATCCCGACCTCCTCTTTCAGGTGGGTACCAATCCCAGCATCCGTATTCAGGTGGGTATCAATCCCAGCCTCCGTATTCAGGTGGGTACCAATCCCAACCTCCTTACTCGGGCGGGTACCAATCCCAACCTCCGTACTCAAGCGGGTATCAATCCCAGCCTCCGTATTCAGGCGGGTATCAATCCCAACCTCCTTATTCAGGTGGGTATCAATCCCAGCATCCTTATTCAGGTGGGTATCACACCCAACCTCCTTATTCGGGTGGGTACCAATCCCAACCCCAACATTCAGGTGGGTATCAATCCCAATCTAGTCATCAAATGCCGCCTGGTTCCCAAGCTCAGTACGGATACCAACAACCCCAGGGGAAAAATCAATATACCCCGTATCAGAATTACCAACAGCCGCAGAGTAATCCTTATCCGAATTATCAACAACCTGCTGGCCAATATGGTAACCAATGGGGTGCTGGGGGGCAGAATCAGCAACCTGGTTCTGGGAATAACCCTTATGGACAAAATCCTTCTGGACAAGACCCTTACGGACCAGGTCCATCGGGACAAGGACAGTAGGCAAACCAAGAACTGGATGGAATTCTGGTTCTACCTCGTATCCAACACAAATGTCTTTTAATCCGCAGCTACCATTTTTACCAAACTTGGAACTGCCCAATGTGTCGAAGTTAACAAATGATCCCATTCTACACGATCCACAATGGACACCAGTTCCAACTAAAATACCTAGTGACTATCCCAAATTTAATGGGAAGGCCGGAGAGGACCCTCAAGCTCATGTGATGACATATCACTTATGGTGTTCATCAAATTCATGGCTCGATGACTCGATCAGGCTTCGCCTCTTTCAGAGGACCCTCACTGGTTCGGCAGCTAAATGATATATTGAATTGGCCCGTGCATCATTTCATGATTTCAATTCGTTGGCTATGGCATTTTTGAATCACTTTCAGTTACCCATTCGGTACAAGACAGGGACTCACCTCCTCACGTCTCTTAAGCAGGATACTGCTACGCATATCTCCAATCATATTCACGAATGGAGAAGGCGTCGCAGGTTAATCAAGTTCTAGATCCCTGATTTCCTCCTCACCGACTGGTTTACGACTTCCTTTGTCCCCAAGATTGCGCGGGACATTGCTATGGGAGCCTGCGTAACTGAAGAGCAAGCGATCGCGCGCGCTCAGTACCTAGACTTAGTTTACTCTCAGTCTGGTACTTTGTATGATTATTTTCCAGACACCCCTAGGCCCGATACATCCAAGGCTCCGCCCAAGCCATCTGTCGATGGAGTCATTGGCTCTGTAAACCAGGCCTCTAAAAAATCATCGAACTCTGGGAAGCAAAAGTCAAGTGCATCCCACGAAAACACTTCCCAGGATGTTGTAATTTCCGGTAACACTTCCGAGGTCAATGCCGTCCAGTCCACCACGACAGGCAAGACCTCGAAAGGAAAGAAAAAGGAAAAGGGGAAAGGGAAAAATAAGTCTGATCAACCCAAGCAGGAATCCTCTAAACCTCCCGCCGAGGAAGGAGCTAAACGCAAACCTAAGTATCCTTGCCTCATTTGTGAGGAAGATCACTACACTGGTCCTCTCCATATCGAGAGACCGAGTACTGAGATGACAATCCGACCCCCTCCCAGGCTCCGTCTGCTATGTCCGCCCTAGAGGTCCTTTAGAGCTGCCCCCCCAGAGGAAGTCCCTACTATCGGCCATCGGTGGCATCGACCCAGCGAACTCAAATTTAATCACCTTCGACCTCAAGAGCCATGTTCCTCAACTGCCTCATCAGATAGCTTTCCTCATTCAAGTCGTCATCAATTCTAAAACGATCCATCGTACAACCATTGATGAGGGTGCATCAACCTGCATTATGTCTATTGCATGTTGGAAAGCCATCGGGTCTCCGACGTTGAGTCAGTCCCCAACGACCTTGGAAGCATTGGTCCAGGACGACGATGATGGCATCGAGCATGCCATTTATTATCTTAGTCGCAACTTACTAGATACAGAGACTCGATATGCATATGTCGAGAAGTTGGCTCTCGTCGCAATCTGCGCCATCCAACGCTTCCATCACTACATTCTATTGCGTACTACTACGTTGATTTCAGATTGTAACCCCATGACCTACATTCTTTCACGACAATTGCTGGGGGGCAAGTACTCAAAGTGGATCGTGATCCTCCAAGGGTTCGACTTGGAATTTACTGCGGCCAAGTCCAAGAAATCACTCGTTTTTGCTGAACTATTGTGCTCCTTGCCATCCGCCGCTACTTCCTCGCAGATAGAGGAGTCTATTCCAGATGAAACTATATTCCTTATCAGCACCCTCGATCCATGGTATGGGAACATAATTTTCTATTTGCAGACGTCCTCCTTCCGCCCCGAGACTTCGAAAGACACTCGTCAACGAATTCGTCACCAAGCTCAACCACATCACATAGTTGGGGACACCCTGTACCACCTTGGGGTTGATTCGGTTCTTCGTCGATGTCTAACCTTCGAAGAAGCTGAAAGAGTTCTAAATGACTGCCACTCCGGTGCTTGTGGCAGTCACATGTCTGGATATGCCACCGCACAAAAGATCCTCCGTGCTGGCTACTTCCGGCCATCCATTTTCAAGGACTGCATTCTTGCCGTCCATTCTTGTCACGAATGCCAGATTTACCAGCGCAAGATGCGTGCGCCCGCTGTCCCGCTGCACCCCGTTGTCACCGTAGTCCCCTTTGCTAAATGGGGCATCGATTATGTGACATGTAACCCTCGCTCGGCCGGGGGGCATGGTTACATCATCGTTGCTGTAGATTACTTTACAAAATGGGCCGAGGCGATGCCCACATTGTCGAAAGACGGTCATACGACGGCGCAGTTTCTTTTCAACCATGTTATCTCTCGGTTTGGAGTTCCACAAGCCATTGTCACTGATCACGGAAAACATTTCCGTAATCATATGATGGCCGAGTTGACAACCCAACTAGGACTTAGGCATGATATTTCCACTCTATACTATCCTCAGGCGAACGGTCAGGTTGAAGCCGTGAACAAAGTCTTGGTCACGATGCTTCAGAGAACTGTTGGCATGCACAGGTCTAGTTGGCATTTGATGTTGTTCTCTGCGTTGTGGGCCTACCGGACCTCCGTGAAGGATGCCACCGGTTTCACCCCTTTTCAGCTAGTATATGGACTGGAGGCAACCCTTCCCATTGAGTGTGAGATTCCTTCACTCAAATTAGCCGTCGAGTTACTTCCCGAGACTACTCCCGTGGAAGAGCGGCTTCTTTACTTGGAAAGACTGGATGAGACACGTCGTCTAGTCTCCCTAGCTATCGAAGCTCAAAAGAAGCCAGTGAAAACTCACTTCGATAACTCTGTTAATCCCCGCTCTTTCGTCGAGGGAGACTTGGTACTACTCTACGATCAGGCTAATGATAAGCTAGGAGCAGGAAAACTCGAGCCAATGTGGCATGGGCCCTACATTGTAAAAAGAGTTCTACAAAAAGGTGCCTATGAGTTGATCGATTATGAAGGCAATCCCCTGGACAGGCCCCGTAATGGGCTGTATCTTAAGAAATATTACGCCTGAGTCCAGGCACTCTCTCGTTTATTTTTTACATGCATATGCTTTTTTACAGTATGTTTAGTGTGTGTGCGTGTTCATTTGATTTTTGGCTTAGTGTGTCGGCGTGATTGTCGCTTATTGTGTCTTTTGCTTCTGAACAGATGTCTGGATCACCTTATGTTGGTTTCGCTGATGGTGCTTCCCACAGTACTCGCAATCTGTCATCTGCGGCATGGGTGATCTACGATCCTCATGGTGAGTTAGTAGATATTCAAGGTGTGTGTCTAGGTTGTACAACAAACAATGTAGCTGAATATAGTGCTCTAATTGAATTATTAGCCGAGGCGATTAACCTTGGAATCCGCTCATTGGTTGTAAACCTAGATTCGCAGCTTGTAGTCCACCAACTCAATGGACGATATTCCGTCAGAGATCATCGTATATTAAGGTTGTATTTACGTGTTAAGTTATTGGAAAGAGATTTTGATTACATTACTTATCATCACATTCCAAGAAGACTTAACGCTGTAACTGATGCATTGGCTAATTATGTATTAGACAGACATTTGCGAAACATGTAAATTAACAAAACATGAGATGCATAAGATACAATAAAAACACCATGTATATATATATGTATCTTGTGGCGCACTAAGGCGCTCAAAAAATAAGTGTACATGTCTGAACAAAACCGACATCCTCAGTACATCTGAGACGTATGTCTCTCAAAAAAATCAGTGGAAAATAAAACCTAGGCGTCTACTACGGTAGGTTATGCTCTCTATAGCATGCCACCGCTCGTGCCACCCGCCTCAAAAGGCGGTGCATCCTGGGTTCTACATCCACTGTATGGATCTGTGCAGCTATGGGGACCTCCTCGATCCCCTGGTAATCCGGGACTCCTGCTAGTAAGCCCTCAAGGTTGTGCACCACAGCCTAAGCCATGTCGCCTGCTGCAGGAGCTAAGGCCAAGATCGCGGCGCCCTGCCCATCTCTCCGTGCCTCCGGGGCCAGGCCAAGGGGTCTCACGGGTCCCACATCTTCACAGCACAGTGTTTATTAGGACATGTACATGAAAAAATTCAAAAACATTACAAAAGATAAAAAATCAAAAAGAGATCAAGTGTGTTACCTCCATCGTTCCACTACTCTCCCGCAGGCAGTGGCAGGTCGGGATCACCACGGAAGTCCTCAACAAAGATAACCTGGCGATCTAGCCACTCTCGAAAGAAAACACCCCAGGACACTGAGCGACCGCCACCTCCACGTGGCATGACTCGGGCCCATTTGGTGGTCCTCGTCTCTCGTGGACTGTTAGGCGGATCCACCACCATGGTCTGCAGATGAAGGGCTGGCACCCACTCAAAAATGAGCGGGAGTAAAAGTGATCCGTAGCCAAACTGCTTCAACTCTCCACGTCGACAGTTGCTCAATTGTCTCTTCATGCTGTTTGTCACAGCTGCTGCCCAGTTGAAAACTATGGGCTCCAAGCACTCGAGAGCTAGCAATAGGTTGGCCTTTGAGGCCTCATGGTTGGCCAGACTGCCTGCTGCCCGCGTCACTAAAAAGAGTATAGTGCGAAGGACTATGTCACCAGCACCCACTGATGGAATGCTTGCTTTCCCGCTCCGTGTCTTCTACGCCTGTGGGCACACTCGGGCCATGAGTTGGTCGAGCATCTCGCCGCTGGGTCGCTACCCCTCCAGGATGGGCATCACACCTCAGCGTGACAATCCAGTCAAAAAGTAGATATCTGTGGCATCGAACTTGATGTCACAACCTCAGATCGTAAATTTCCCGTCCACTGGGTTCCAAGCTCTGATCAATTGAGCTCTAAGAGGTCTGGTTGTGCCCTCAAGCGCGAAGTAAGAAAGAATTTTAGCAAACCGCATGCCCGCATTGCATTTCGACATCTGGCATCGGCAAAAGCGGCCATATTTTCATTGTCGTGGGCCCTCTCTTGCCACACAAAAGCCATTGTGTCCTGCATGATCACCCAAAAGCATTAGGCTAACAGCATTTGAAAATTATCCATTCAAATTATTAAAAATCAATTTTCACGGCGCCAGCGCGACTGTTTCTAAAACAGCCACGCTGATAATGGCAGCGGTTTGTATTTTCTCTGTGTCACCGTGGAAGAACACGGGTTTTCCGCGCTGACCCGGAAAATGGTGTGCGTTGATAAAATCGATCAGCGCGGACCCGATGGGCGAATCCGCGCTGACCGAGAGCGCACCTACGCTTAAACAATTTGGCCAAATGGCCAAATCCCACGGGGAAAATGCTCAAAAATAGACTTAAAATGGAGCGCAGGGCAAGAGGGACCTACTTGGAATCAGCTCTCGGAAGGATGGTGTCTGCACAATGAAGAATTCGCTCCGTCAACTTTGTAGTTCCACAACGTTCTCCAAAGCTCAAAATGCTAAAATGGTAAAAATGATTTTTACCCCCCCCCCCTATTTATGGTAAAAGTTCTTAATTAACTTTGTAAAAGTGGGTTTTGTCATTTCTATCATGAATTTAATCCTGATGTCTCTATATTATGCTTTGATGCATGTTTTACTATGTTTTTTGAAATATCGAACGACTTTACACGGGTGGTTTTCTTGTGCAGGTCCTCAGAACCGGCGAAGTCACGGCAGATCTATATACACTTGGTCCCAAAAAATGTCGTCTTTAAGATCTTTTCTGACATGAAACAAGAAAATATCGCTGAGCCTCCTTTCAGCTTGTCAAAAGGAACGAGAGGCAGTCGCTTTTAAAGCTCTTTTTTCGACCGTTTAAATTAATAAAGATTGTCGGGTGTTTCTCGTTTCGCACTCGTTACTGGCTCTAAAATGACGTACTTCTGACCTCTTTTTTACTTTTTCGGGTCAAAGTCACTATTTGCGAAAAGTACTCCTCGGTTGCGATGATCGGGCGGTTCTTTCGAGCATTGTTTTATACTTTTTTGGGCTCGAGAGACACAACTTTACGAAAAAGCACCCCCCTGGAGTTTTCTTTTCCGCTGTCTTTTCAAACTCTCTAAACATGAAAATATGATGAGTTCTTCCTTTGTCAGACTCGTTAAAACTTAATGACATCGGACTCCATCGAAATGATGCTCCTCAAGCATATGCTATCCCCGTCAAGCTTTTCATCCAAAAATAACCGGGGTACTCGCCGGAAATGGTGGGGGAAATAAAGGAATCATAATCGTCATCATCGGTAGTATGTCGCTCTCGAACATGGCACTGTTTGCATTCGTGTCTGGGTGGGGACATCTCATCTCATTTCACATTTTCCTCCATGGGTTTGGGTGATCCTATTTGACCATTCATCTGCTCATTGTCCTGTCATCACGACCTCTGATCATTTGACCTCAAATACTGCCAAATCCGTCATTGTGCCGCCGATATGTTCAAGAGAAGTTAGCCTCTGCATGTATAACCTCCCTCTGATATTTCACACAAAACATATTGTCTCTTTCCGTCTCGTATCGATGATGTGGGAATCATTATGGCCCACCTTCGATAAAGATCACTTCCTGTCGACTTCAGCTCATTATCCAGGAAAGTGACCTAGAGACTCCCTTCCGGTACCTTGGAGCCTGCATGCCTCAATGGCAGGTTCTTCGTGTTCGACGCGAGGTTTTCATCATTGGCCTCCGATCGGAAGACTCTACGGGTGTTCGACACTGTCTCATTTATTCGCACGCCGTGGATTGTACCTATAGTACCTTGAGGACCATCGTCATTATTGGTGGCCCCTCTCGCGTCTGTTAACAACTTTCATCATTGGCTGGTAATCAGATGATGTTCAAGCATGTTCGACTCTGACTCCTGTATTCACATGTTTGGACTTGTACTTTGTTCGGGTTTGGATGGAGCGCAAGACCCTGGTTCTAGCCTGTTGCGAGCCAGGTTGCGATTTTGTGGATCATTATTACATGACTCATTGATGGATGGCTGCGCCCATACCTGAATCTTTTAGGATGGCTACGACCATACCTTTTATCATCATGGTCTCTTCAGCTGGATGGCTGTGTCCATACCACAGACCTTCTTTGTATGTCTTTTGGATGGCTGCCCCCACGCCTCGACTACATGTAATCGAAATATCAGTTGTATCTACGTGCAGGTTCTTCCTGGTGGTGTTCCGGTTCAGCAGTTCTGTAAAGCATTTCACCCCTCCCACTCTCTCGGGCTTCATGATTTAGGGTGTTATTGTTACACAATAATTTTTCACCTCTCCTTGTCAGTCTCCCTACTGTGTCATGAAATCAAATCCATCATGCTCATGCTCTTTGAAATGGCCAAAAAACCCTCTTTGCCTAAGTTTATTGGATCATCGCGACTGTTATTGAAATAACCGCGCTGACTGGCAGATGATAGTGCAATTGGTGCGCTGCCAGCGCGGAAGCACACGGGTTTCCCACGCTGATCGAATTTTATAGCCAGCGCACCCTCCACTTGTATTAAGTCGCGCTGAACAGACCTCTTCAGTCATTGAGATGCGATGTCAGCGCGACAGTCCAGTTATGCACCCGCGCTGATCCTGTTTGGGCGAGTTTGTTCTAACAGCCAGCCTTCCAGATGACTCCAGACCTGGTTGTTGGCTTTGTAAAGGTCGCCCTCCCTTCTATGGCATGTATGTTCATCTTATGAGCCACCTTTCTTGGAGATAAGCTCATCCTTTCACTATTCATGGAGACTCCTTCTCCTATATAAGTCTCCACCATTGCCATGAGCAGCTAGTTTTTGACATATAGACTTTGACATAGAGGAATTCATAGTGCTTTAGTGCTGCTCTTAATAGGCATTTGGTGTGTTGAGTGTGGATTGCTAGAGAGCTTAAGGAAGGTTGTGAAGTTTGTTGCCTTGTGTGAGAGAGAGAGTTGTTTGTCTTGGGAGATCTACCTCCAAGGGTGAATGCTTATGAGACTTGCTGGCTCGACCCTCTTGAGAAGGACTCAACGTCAGAACATTGGTTGTACCTTTCTCTGTTTTTGATTAATAAAAGATAGATGACTACTGTTATGGTTCCATTCTCATTTGTCTTATAATGGTTAATGTGAATTACAACCTTTCTGACTGATGTATAGTTGCTTTTACTAGATTTTACACTTGTGTTTGTCTTCTCTTTGCTTGTGCAGGTGTCCGCCCACGAGGATAGTGGAGGATCGTGACCGGCCGGAGTGAAGGAGCGAGAGCGGCATCTCTTCATCAAACATAGCGCTGGAATCCAAGTAGGTGTTCATTACCCACTTTGTAATTGCAACTAGGAACTTGCAGAGTAGCATTGATTGATTGTTGCTAGACCCGCTCTGGGCTAGTGGGATCGCCTCTGTCCGCAGAGGGGATTTACCTGTTTAACAGTATCCATTGGCTCTTTTCCTTTAACTGTACCTGTTGCTGATGTAGATGCTCCTTGGGCAGCTTGTGAAGCTGCAGTAGTGGATGTGCCTTCTCCAACTTGGTGTGGCAGCTTGAATGTTACATGGTCAGAACAATCCAAGTCAAGAGTTTTTTCTAAATCTTTAACATTTCTCTCCATAATTTCTTCTTGGGTCAATTCCTCAACTAATGTGTTTTGCACCCACTCATCTTTATTGGCATATTGTTCAATTTGTGCAATTTTACAGTGGTCATAGGCTAACAGCCTGTATTTAACTCTTTTGGCACTGATAAAACCCTCTGGGTCATAAGGGACCCACCAGAGGCTCCTTTTTAACTTATATTTGTCCCTTAGTATTTGATCAACATCTTGCCAACCCTCCTTCTTGTTCATAATGAAGGGGCCTAGATGGTCTCTGAATTTCAGGTGATCTTTCTTCTTAAAACTATGAAAATTAGTGAGATTAGAATTGATGAGTTGCCTATAGTACTCCAAGGCAAACAATCTCGTGGGTACATATCTTGGGAGCGTGTAGGGACAGAGCTCACATCCATAGATCCTAATGACAGTGTGATTTTGGTAGAGATACCAATCACCTATTTTGTAGTTCTTAGACAACTGTAATATCTTTTGTATGTCATATGATATTCTATGAGGAGAGGATCTCATTAGGAGACAAGATACTGGATAGACAATTTGGTCAATGAACTTACAGTAAGAAAATGGAGAGTTTTGAACCTCATGGAAAACTGATGACCAAAAGATGACAGAACTTCTTTCACCTTTAGAATCCAACTTCTTGATACGGCATTGGAAGCATTCAGACTGGTAATACATGAACAAATGATAGATATATGATGAATATTTAAAGACCCCCTCCCTGTCTAGTTTCAATAGCTGGTCATGTATTTTGTTGGCTATGAATCTGGCATAATTATACTTGCAAGCAGGGGGTTGTACTGGACTGTATGTAGATAATGAAACCAACACTGTTTCATCAACGTTCTCACTTGTTTTAAAACCTAGCACATAGGAGATCATATCAACTATTACTTTGCCTACTTCATTGAAATGGACATATAGGAATGGAGGTGGTCCTGTAGGCTGGCAGTCTGCCCTAATGAATGTCTTGGCAATTCTTGCAATTTCAGAGCTAGAGAGCTTGGAGCTTTTATCAAGCAGGTAGTTCATAGAGAAAGGGAACAATAGTTGAGTCTTTTTGAAGTTAAGCATCTGGTTGATGGAGTCAAGAGTAATATGAAAAAGTATGCTCCCAGATGGAGACTTAATAGCCCTCTGAGTTGGGTCATAGTTCTCAGCACATAAGTGGATGATCTCAGGAAAAATATTAATAGAAGGAAAAAAGTAAACATGCAAATTAGATTCCCATATGCCATACATGTCACAGTTGTTTAGGAAGTTATTTCTTAGTTGGAAGAAGGTCTGTAAGTGATTTCTATCCCCAACTAAATCTTGAATGAGGTAATCGTTATCAGCAAGAGGTAGGGCTTCAAGCTCTCTGTTTGGTGGATTTATAGGAGTGATACTCAGAGCTGCTGGAGTGGCCATTTTGAAGTTTTCTGTGTTCTACTTGGAGTGAAGATTAGTGAAAGAGCAAACTAAGGAAAATAATTTTTGAGTATTTGCAAAGGAGCTGGAAAATGAGTTGAATTGAGGCAGTAGTCTTCACTGTCAATAGCTATCATAAAAGAGGCCAATTTACAGAATTCAAGCAAGCTTTTCCTTTCTTTGATAACTTCACTGGGTTGATAGACTGTGTGGGTAAAATGCAGAGGGAATAAGGATGATTTTTGAGCTGAATAGGGGATTTTTGCAGAAGATTATGGTAACAGGGGGCAATGCACGGCCGTATGAAGCTTCCACCGGCAATACAAACCTTTAAGCAATGTTTTAATGGTGAAATTTACAAGTGGGCGTGGGTTCACAGAGCGTTCTTCAGACAGAGGGTTGATTGGAGAATTTTAGGCAGCATTTAGGTGCTTTAGTGTCTTCAGTTTGATAATTTAGAGAGTTTTATGCAAGTGAAATGGAGAAAATGGTGAAAATAGGGGAAAATAGGTGAATTTGGGCAAATACCTGGTTTTTTATGGAGTTGCAGGCGGCAGCGGCGTGGTTGCTCAAATTTAAACTTTGGTGGTAAAACGACGTAATGCAGCGTGCACAGCTCTCCAAACAGATAAATCAATAATGAACAAAAACAGTCGAAAACACGTGTTTTTACTAAAATTTTGGCATATTTGCGCTTTTGGCGCTTTTTCGTGATGATGTCAGCATGATGTCATCGGCGGGTCCCGGGTATGGCAGGATGATGTGGTGACTGATGAGGACAGCGACGGGGACCGGGTCGATGACGTCATGAAGACGTGGCGCTGACATCAGATGCAGGACAACGGTATTTGGTTTCTCCCCGCACCGCTTTTCAGCACAAGAGGTATTGGGGAGGGGGCCTCCGAACACGCCGGGAGGCTGACGCGTGGCGGGGTTATGACAGGGAAACCACCCATCCCCCAGACGCTAAACATCGGCAGTTAAGGATCTGAAAACGACCGCCCATCGTTGGATCCAGAGTGAGGGATATGAGACGACGGACAGGTAAGTGGCACGGCGGATGGTTAGGTACGGGACTCACCCGAATAAAATATTTAAATATTATCGAGGGCAGGTTTAAACTTTGGTAAATGAGGGTTTTTATGTGTATACGCCCATTTATTGTTTATTTCAATGTTTAAGCCAAAACTTTAGAAATGGGCGCGGAGGGTAAAGTATCAAGGGTTATGAGCGAGGGGGAGGGGCTATGGCTATTAATTTAACCAAATGTTAAATTAATTCCCAGGTTTAGGACGCGGAAGGGTTGTTATAAAGTTCCAGATGGACTTAATATTCCCGAAACTTAGATTATATAGCTATATTTCTATGAGGTGGGATATTTAGTATTTTTTTTTGGGTTTTATATAGTTTTGTATGAAAATAGGGATGGGGAAGTAACTTAGGGAGCTAAATAGTAAAATTAGATGTTAGTATGACTTTATGGAGTGAAACTGTAGGGGAAAAGGCTAAGTTTATGAAGTGAAACTTAGACATAGGAAATGAATGGAATGTAGAATGAAGATGTTTACACAAGAAATATGGCTTCTTTTCACTAAGTCAATTCAGATGTCAACTCGATATTTCATGAAAAATGGAGTGAAAGAGGACTATTGGGCAGATTCAAGGGTCCTTGAGAGAATGTTAGTAAGTGATCTTTGGGGAAATGGAGGGGAATTAGTCATGCTTCCACTATTGTACCATCAAGCAACTGCCTTGGTACTTGTGTCATTGATGAAATGATTGCCTCTTGTTAAGACAAATAATGATCACACACTTGCTTTTGCAACCTCAAATTACCTACCCAGCCTAATACACCTAACATTTTTTCTTCTTTTGGATTGGGTGCATTTGAAGTAGAAAACCCTGAATTTTTTCCTTTCTTTCGATTGCCCTCCTATCTAAATGTACCCTTATCTCTTCCAAGGGCCCAGATTAAGCAGTTGGACTCCTTAAATTCTCTACCTAGCCAGCCATCTGCCAAGCTTGAACTGTTTGGAAAGATATTCTTTCTCTATTCTACAACAACAATTCAAACATGGCATGGTCCAGATTAAACTGTTGGGCCATCCATCAACTGTAATAAGCAGCAGTATCTCCACATGGTGGATTTTTCTTATAAGATAACAGTGGCATTTTGACTGGCCACTTTCCTGGTCTTTGGTCTCGGGTTCATCTTCACTATTTGTTCTGACCAATTGACTTTCTTGCCTTTTGATTATTCTTTTAAGGCATACCCTCTTTTCATCTTTTAATTTTCTTTGTCTGTATACAAAATATGGAACCTATGCAGCATGCAGGGATGAACATATTTAGCACTTCCACTATCAATCATGAAAAATGAAACCTATTGGTATAGGAACCTAACACCGTACTTGACAGAAATCATGTCAAGCACTTCACCTTCAGGATAGCTATCCTAGTCGACCTAGCTGAGAACAACAAGTACAAGGAGGCAATGACAATGGCCAAGAGCATCATCCTTGATGGGGTCAAGGACCATGTAGTACCACACATTTCTAAGAAGGAAATGACAAATGAGATGTGGGAGGCCCTAAAAGAATTGTACCAGCATACTTTTGTTCAGAGAATGATGTTACTAGAAAATTAGATGATGTCATATCAGATAAAGAAGGGAGAATTGATTGACACTTTGATCGGTGGACTGAATGAGATTCGAGATCAAGTGACTTGCACAGGGGCCATGCCGGATCAGGAATTAATGGTGAGAAAAACCCTGAATGCAGTCTCAGAAGACTAGGAGGTATTTTTCCATTGTATACTGGGCATAGGGACCCTTCCACCTTGGGAGGAGATGTGGGCAACTCTTCGCCAAGAAGAGATCAGATGACAGACAAAGGCATGAAGCAACAGTAAGGGGATCAGAGTCAAAAAGTAGGAGGAGGAAGATGTTTCCCTAGTATCTAAGGGAAGCAAGAGAAACATAGGAAGAATGATATCTCCAAGATCAAGTGCTTCCACGTGGGGAGGTGGATCATTATGCGACCTAGTGTTTAAGGAAGAAGAGTAATGGAGAGTCCTTCAAGAATAAGGCAGCACCATGAGTGCACATGCACCACTTGAGAGGAAGTGGGGAGACATCAAGTTGTGTTTAGGTGGACTAAAGGCGATGAGGGGCAGGATCCTCAAGGTACCCAACCACTTGGATTGTACCTTGCTACAGGAGCCCAGAAGAGCAATAGAAGGACTAGCTGATGTGAGTAGAGATGGATGCAGATGAAGCAACAAAGAGATACAATGTAGGATACCCAGGATAGCGCAACGCTAGCAGGCTAAAATAGTGTGAGAGGCATGGTTGTGTTGCACCACTGGAGGATGACATAGAGAGGTGTGCAACGGTGTGAGATGCAGGGAATTATTGTAGCAGCGCAGAGGTCAGAGACGGAGAACTTATCAGCAGCAGAGGGAGCTACAGAATCAAGAGGGCCTCTAGCCCAATAGAGGGGTTAGAATTGGGAGATCAGTTACTTACTTCTTATTAACTGAGTTGCATTACAGCAGTGGGCAGCACGATGCAACATGATAAGAGGAGATGTAGTGCAGAGGCAGTGTCAGAGCTATGGGTAGCACGATGCAACATGATAAGAGGAGATGCACTACAGAGGCAGCTGCAGAGCTATGGGCAGCAACAAGGATGCAGAGGGAGTTGTCTTACAGATGTAGCAGTGGCAGTGGCGGAACCATGGGCAGCAGTACAAGATACAATATTGCAGAGGATGGTGGACAACAGGCCTAACATCATCACAGGGACTAATGTCGGATGATTAGAGTAATACTCAGTGTGGAGTATTGCTAGAATAGAGTCCTCGCTAAGAGGGAGTGTTGATTTTTGGTAGCACTGGATGTTCGCTAGCCTTGAAACTTGTTCAAGGTTGGGGAACATGAGACCTTCAATACCCAGAAAGGGTTTGGGCAAACTCTAAATAGTTTAGAAGATATTAAAATAATTAATATATATTTTTTATGGAGTCCTTAAGTCTAAACATAGGGAAATTAAAATATTAATGTGGATTAATATAAAGCTATGTTAGAATGGTCTAAAAGACATGGATTAAGCAAGATCTAATATTAGCCGTCGATTAGGGACTTAATCTCGGACGTTGATATGTCAACAAGAAAAGTATAAGAGGAGGCTTGAGGGTCACTTGGAGAACACACCAGATGATCAATCATTCTATTCTCTAGAGTGGGGTTTGCTAAAAGATATAGACTCAGTGATCGGAGTTGCAACTAAGGGGCAGTCAGTATAGAGAGACAGAGAGGTATAAATAGTGTCGGGAGATCAGCGCAGGAGCTAGAGAGAGTGACGCAATAGCAGCCATGGCTCACACAGGGCCACGCAGAGGCAGCTAGGAGTTACACAGTGATTCAGAGAGGCCAGTGTTGCTGACGCAGAGGGCCAAAAGGCTGACACAGGGCCTCCTAAGACTGACGCAGACCCATTCAGGGTGACGCAGGGCCAGCTCTGGGCAGAGAGAGGTTGACACAGTCCAGAAAGTCAGATGCTAAGGTTTCTAGGGTAGACTGGAGCTAAGGAGTTGCCAGAGGGTTTATCCAGGGTTTCAGCGGGGACACTTTTCTCAAACTGAGAGGTACGACTGCCAAGGGAATTCTCTGTTGGGTAAGCCAGATTTGGTACCCAAATTGTAGTATGAAATTTCTTAATAAGAAAACCCTCAAAGAGCTGCACCAGTTTTCCCACATTGGGTTTTTCCAAGCACATTGGTCCAAAAATAACGATGTCATTTTGTGTGCTTGTTTCTATTTCATTCAGTTGATGATCTGTAATATTTTAAGCATTCACTAGTGTTTATTTTCAGTATTTTCATTGTAAATAACTTGTTAAGTAACAGAACAAGTAGCTAGGAATAAATCAGTAAAGTGCATTGAGGGTTTCTAATTGGTAGACTTAGAAACTTCAACAATACATAATGATTCGTGATGTCCATTATTGTAGGCAAACTTCACTAAGTGGAGGTAATCCTCCCATTTCTGGGGTTGTTGCATTACAAACATTCTCAACATGTCTTCCAAGACTTGGTTCACTTGTTCTGCTTGACTGTTTGCCTATGGATGGTAGGCAGTGCTGAATTGAATTTGAGTGTCGAACCTCGCAAAGACGGTTTTCCAAAATGCGGATGTAAATTTTACATCTCTATCAGAGATCATCACTTGGGGTATCCCATGTAGTCGGAATATTTCTCTCATAAATATGTCTGCAATCTCCACCATTTTGTAAGTGGATTTTATAGGAATTAAATGAGTGGTCTTGCTCAGCTTGTCCACCAAAACCATGATTGGGTCATTGTTTTCTTGTACAAGGTAATCTAGTAATGAAGTCGAAAGTTATTATCTCCCATTTCCATTCAAGGATGGGCAAGGGTTGTAACAAACTAGCAGGATGTTGATGTTCCGCCTTCACCAATTGGCATTCTAAACATTTGGACAAGTACTCTGCCACATTTTTTCTTAAGCCTGGCTAGAAATAACTTTTCTTGATAGTAGAAAATAGTTTCTAGTATCCTAGGTGACCTGCATAAGGTTTTCAATGAAACTCATTTAATAACAATTGCTTAACAGAATTTTGGTTGGGAAGATAAATTCTATTTCTGAATGTTAACATTTTATTGGGGCTAATTCCATACTCAGATTGTTTCCCTTTTACCTGAGCTTCCGAAGCTTGTTGCCATAAGAATGTATATTCTAGGTATCTAAGAGATGTCTCTCGGAGAACCTCTGGTAGGTTGGCTTGTGGTTGGCTGAATTGTACTTCATAAATGCAATGTACTTTTCAACTTAGAGTGTCTGCTACTTGGTTTTCTTTTCCTTTGAGGTGTTTCATGTCAAAGTCGAATTTTCTCAAGAATGCGATCCATCTGGCCTGCCGAGCATTTAAACTGGATTGGTTAAAGAAATTTGTAAGACTACTGCAGTCAATTAATAACAAAAATTTCTTTCCTAGAAGGTAGTATCACCACATTTTTAATGCATGCACTATTGCGGTCAGCTCTAGATCGTAAGCAGAGTAACGCTGTTCATAATCCTTCAGTTTGCATGGCTCATAGGCTATGACAATTCCTTCTTGAGTTAATACTCCAGCAACACCCTCCTTACTCGCATATGTACATACTATAAAATATTTTTCTGGATCTGCCACTTTTAGCATCAGGGCGGTAGTAAGAAGTTGCTTTAGTTGTTCAAAACTTTGTTGGCATTCCATTGTGCAGTGGAAAGCACACCCCTTTTTCTATATTGAATTCATCAGGAAAGCTATTTTTGAGAAGCCTTTGATAAACCAATGATAATACCCTGCTAGGCCTAAAAAGGATCTTATGTCAGCAACATTTTTTAGTGTGGTCCATTCCATCTAATTTTCTGGATCCACCGCTATACCTTCTACTGATATTGCATGGCTTAAGTATTGGATTTGATATTTGTGGAAATCACACTTACTGAATTTTCCGTACAACTGGTGATCTCGTAAAATCTGCAATATTGTTCTCGAGTGTTGCTCATGTTCCTCCTGATTTTTTGAATAGATCAGGATATCATGAATAAAAATCAATACAATTTTGTCAAGAAATGGCTGGAAAATGCCATGTATCAGGCTCATGAAAGTGACCAGAGCATTGGTAAGGCCAAAAGGTAGTACCACGAACTCGTATTGTCCATGACGAGTTCAAAATGGGTTTTGTAGATGTCTTCATCCTTTATTCTGATTTGACGGTAGACAAACCTTAAGTCAATTTTGGAGAAGATGCTAGCTCCCTGCACTTGATCGATTAGATCATATATATGAGGTAAAGGATACATGTTCTTGATGGTCATCTTATTTCACTGGCGGTAATCGGTGCATAATCTTAAGGTCCCAACCTTTTTCTATACAAATAGTACAGATGCTCCCCAAGGGGACACATTAGGGTGAATATAACCTTTATCTAACAATTCCTGAAGCTACATTTTTAATTCTGTTAATTCAGGAATGCTCATGCGATAAGGGGCTTTAGAAACAAGAGTTTCTTCAGGCACTAGCTCAATGGTAAAATCGATGTCATGCCTTGGTGGCAATCGAGGAATGGATTCAGCAAATACATCCACAAATTCTTGAATTACATGAATTCTCTCTAAGGAGGTCATCTTATTTCTATCATTGTTGTACCCTACTTGGACAACATAAATCTGGCAGCCCTTCCTTATGCATCTTCCGAGTTGGTTGGCTCTAATGGGGCGTAATTTGACATTCTTCTTGATTCCTTGAATTTCTTTTCACTACCCTGACTCAGTAAGATAACTGACTGAGTTTTCTTTGCAATCCAGTAGAGACTAGCGACCCTCCAACCTATCCATTCCTATTAATATATCATACGAACCCAAGGGAAGGATGTTCAAGTCAACACGAATGGGTTGTCCTGAAACAGTTATAGGGTAGTTTTCTGTTTTTGCAAACACTTTCCTTTTTGTCCATGTGGCTAGTTAAACTAGCCAAGGTTTTTTAAATTTACTGCTTTACAACTTACATTTTTCTACCACATTAGGACTAATGTAGCTTAGGCTAGTGCCTGGATCAAATAAAATAGAAACATGTTGATCAACAATCATACCTTGACATTCGATCATGGTGGGATAATATTCTGCTCGATGATCGTCCAAGGCAACATTAATTCTGGGCATGCTTCTTATGATATCTCCCACTGTGGATGCTTCTTTCGTGTTCGAAAACTGTTCATTTCGAGCCTTGTGCGGGCAATTCTTGTAATAATGCGCTTCCCCACATCCCCAACATTGCAGTGGTGGCTTTGGCGGCTGGTATGTAGTAACTTTGCTAACCCTTACCAGTTGTCTATTCTCAATATAAGTCTGAGTTTTGGGCATATTTCTTTCAAATTTTCTGAAAGTCCTTTATTGATTATTTTTGCCATTTACGACTTTTGGTTTCCTGTTTGGTGTTAGGTTCCTCATTTTCTTGCCAATGGCTCCTTTAGGTCCTTCATTTCTTTGTTTCATTTGTTGATAACAGATGCGGGATTTTCGTACTGAATCATCCATTGTTCTAGGATAATCGAATTCTAACTTTTCCTTCATAAAGTTTGGTAAGCTACTAATAAACCATTGAATTTTAGCTTTTTCTTCTTGCATATACGAAGCCTCCCGTAATAGGGAAGTAAACCGATTTACATACTCATCCGTGGTTAAGGATCCAAGTCTTAACTCATGGAACTCCTTTTCTTTTTCATCGTAGTAATGTTGAGTTAGGTATTTATCTTTAAAATGATTATGGAATTCTTGCCACATTACTTGATCCTCTTCTATCTTCCTCATGGTTTTAAGTTCTTCCCACTGAGGCTAGCCTTCGCCCATCATTGATAACTGCTAGTCGAGCTTTAAGTTTTTCAGTATATTCATAAATCTAAAAATATTTACCCATGTCAATCAGCCAGGCTTCCGTTCCTTCTTCGGATACTCCTTCAAACAGTGATGGTTTGATTATTTTGAACTCACCTTGTAATTACAAGCTGAGTTCAAAATAATCAAATCATCACTGTTTTATCTAAACGCCCTTCTTCTTCCTCTTTATGGCCTCCTGTTGATTCGGCATTATCCTCCCCATTATTGGCAGTTGGGGTCTTCTCTCTATTATCTGTACTGGGGTCTGGACCACACTGATTTTTCAATAGGATAGAATTTTAAGGATATTCTCCTATTCTTGCCTTAGTCGCTGGTTATCCGTCCTCAAGTTCATCATTTCTTCTCATAGTTGTTGCACTATGTCCAACAGAGCAACATTAGCTTTTCGCGATTCTTGTCCCAATTGTACCCATAGGTTTGGGTTGGTCTCCACGTAAGGCGCTTCTGGTTGGCTTGTTGATCTGGGGCTTATTTGCATTTTTTTTTCCCTTGGTGTTGACTTCTATTCCTATTTCTCTCTTTGTGTTCATATACATCCAAACTCAGTTTATATAATTTGTTTTTTGCATGATTACACATATATAAAAGACTTAGTGAATTGTACTAAATTAACCCAGAAGTCTCAGTATATGAGCCTGGGCTCTGATACCATTTGTAACATCCATATCAAATAAAAAGTATTTAACCATTACATAAGCAATGTATTGGGCTAATAAACTAAATTGGTTAATGGTAACGGGAATTTTTACTACCCATAAAGTTCACGATCTACAGAGCTATTTCAAGGTGGACAACATGGCACACAATCTCGGCTGGACTCCACGTAAACATTGTTAATGAATGTGAAATTAATTTCTCTTGCCTGGTCCGTGCCTCGAGGTAATCCACCTCATTAAGCCAGGAGAGCACCAAGTTCCTCCGCTATCATCATCGCCCCTTCCATGGCTAGATACATAACCTAGCATTAACTTCGATCATTTGTTGGACTCTCGAATCTATGCATGTGACGAGATCTCCATTGTTGGATCTTGGTTAATCCACGGTCTTGGTTGATTGAGGTTGACGAAAGGAGTTAAGGCTTTATTGCTGTGAGGGAACACTCATTTGTTCATGTTTCTATTCTACGATTATGTTGGTAGAAGGTTAACCCAGTTTCGGGTCTATCATTCCTATCTTTCCATGACCGCATTCTTCACCACCAGTTAATGGCAAGCCTTTACTATTGTCTTGAGAATTCTGATAATCATTCTTCTTGTGAGCCTATGGGTATGAGATGGTGGTTTTTCTCACTGCTACTCTTGTCCATGTATTCCTAATACAAAATGGGTTCATCTCTCAAATGGGTACGACTTCCAGATGGAGCAATCGGCTTCACATGTCAATGTAAGGTAATGTCTCACCCTTTCTTGGTTAACTTGAATTTCTTCTTCCCATATAATTGTTAAGGGTTTATGTATCCTACAAGACTTTGTCCCAACCCTGAGGAATGCAGGTCTCAACTTAGGTAAGGGCCTTTAACCATCATAAGTTTTCAATTCAGAGTTTTTTAAATGAGAACCAGTTCTTATTTCATTATTCTCTCAACAGTTAAATTGTTTTGGTGATTCTGTCTCGACCTTGCGGCATGGATTTTCTCGAACTTCGGAATTCTAAGTATTGTTGTATCGTCTTTTATCGAAGTGGGTTCGGAAAAGAAACTCCTTTTGTTTCGAGTTCTTAAATCTTCCTCCTGTGATAAGAGAGCTTGGAATTATATTATGATGGAATTAGGCCTTGCAACATAAATACCTCTGCTCTAGGGTTTTAGCTATCTGGTGTATTTAATTAGGGTCGGTTTGTGCCTAATCCCTGTCAAGACTTAGATTTTGGCTTAGCTTTAGTGTTCTATTGGAACCAGATTGTGAATTTGCATATGTGTATATATATATATATATTATATATATATACTATATATATATTATTTAGATATATATATATATATAATATAAGTATATATATATATAATATATATATATTATAAATATATTATTATATATATATAATAGCTATAATATATATACATAAATTGTAACATTATTATATCATGACCGAAACTGCTATGAAGCTTCAATTTATATATATATTCGTTAAGTTTTGTTTCAAGGCTGAGCATGATTAATATTTTACTTTCTGTGAATGGTTTAAAGATTTGTATGAAAGAAATCATTGTTTTCCATTTTGAATATGATTATCAGTGTGCTGAATTTGTTTTAACTATTGTCTCTGTTATATTATTTATGGGTTTCAAATCTTTTAACGAGCTTGGGTATTCGTCGCTTGGAGGGTTCTTGCAGAACTCGACTGAGGCCGATAACCGTAACCCTTCAACGGAATACACATTCCCACACTGTAATATGATTTTGGGTCGACTATATACATGGTTTGCTTATTATAAATGTACAGTGATTGCTATTGGAATTTCTGGAAGTCTATTAATATATACTTTGTACATAATTTTAATATTTAGTATAATATTTACGAATATGCTAGAGGTATGTTAAGTGTGAGAAGTCAAGTTCCGAATGTTAACTCTCTATCTCAAGTTCTTGACTGTTAGATTTATGATTTCTCTCTGAGTACATCAAAATGCTTTCTGTAAACAATATCATCATCAAGGTAGAAATTTTTGTTGTATCCTATATGTTCTGGTAACTATGTGTTGTCTTTTTGTAATATAGCTCATTAAAGATTTCATTTTAGTTTTTTTCCATAGCAAAGCAATGCAACTACAACATACTAATTTATTAATCTAAATTTCTATCATTACAGTAAACATTAAATACTTCCCTAATAATGAATAGTTTCTAACACAATAATATTACTTGTCCAGTTATCTGAATGGATATGATTCAAGCCTGTATTCCTTTGATTTGGAAGGTCTCACCACCCAGCCTCGGATCTAGCAATTACATCCAGAATTCCCTTCGAGCTCTTCCACTTCTGTCAAGGATAGAAATTTTTGTACCTTGGGCATCAGGAAACCAGTCCATCCTCAAGTCGCGTACCTAAACTATTATATCAATTCCTTTACCACTGGCTAACCTTCTCAGCTCTCGAAAAAATTAATCACTGTACAGTGTTCCTTCTCTCCTTTTCCAAACCCCACTAGATTCTCTCTTTTTCCCTTTTAAGGAAGAGAGTGGGACAATTGTCTGTAACTGTTTTTCAGAAGTTCATATAACTGATTTTCTAGTTCCATTCTCAATTGAATCAGAGTCTTTTAATTAATGTTTAACAACCTCTCTTCTAGCTTTTCAGCCTAAATGTTTTAACAATTCAGAATAAACTAAGACAAAAATAATGGTCATAAATAAAACTTGATAACAACAATTGTTAGTGTGTCACTGCGTGTTACAAGATCCCAGTGCCTTCGGCTAACATTTGATCATATATGGTTGTCGAATGGAAGATCTCAAGAGCGACTCGATGTAACAGCCCAAAATAATCATGTAATTAATCAACTAATTTACATCAAGTTCAAAATATGAGTAGCACTCACCTGTGGTTGAAGTCTACTTACTGCAACAAGGTTTTGGTCACGACTCTCCACCCAATCGTAGGCTCAACTGTGCAAGGTCTTGCTACAACTGGCCATTCCCGAGCCCTCAATCAACGTACTACTGCTAGTGAATCCTCTGCCTTAGAACACTATTCTCCCAAGAGATTGAATGATAGAATCTTGGAATGATGGAATGCTTCCCATCCTCCTTACCATCTAATAAATAGAGCAAACATTGGAAGGGAAACCACATGCGCACACTTCATGTGTCTACATGCAACTTTATTGCTTTATTGTTTTATTTCTTTTTGATAGCTTTACTACTTTTTTTACTGTTTTCTTGTTTTATTTCTATTTATTTTCTATTATTTTTATTTAGAGCTTTAGTTATGGTTATTTTATTTATTTTACTTAAAATTTTTTTTTTTTTTTTAAATTTTTTATTATTTATTTTTTTTTTATTCATTTTATTTTACTGGTATTTTTTATATTATTTATTATTTATTATTATTATTATCATTTTTTATTATTTATTATTTATATTAAGGGATTTATTATTTATTATTTTTTATTTATTTTTTGTTTAAGCGAGATACATTACACTCGAACTAAAGAATAATCCTGCTCTTGTGCAAGTTTTTGCGTATAAGACAAATATTAAGCTGGTAGATTCATTCCTTAAAAAAACATTTTTTATGGGGCCACAACCAACTCATCAAAGAATTGAACCTCGAGAATCGAATTAGACATTCTTCTGAAGACAACGTCATTAATATATTTGATTTAAAACAATTAATATTTATTAAACATAGAATAAATCACACATATTTCTTGTTGAGCCTCAAACCTGCACCTCCCTATACACCCTCTCAGCCTTCTTTTTCCACTTACTTCATCCACCCAGTTGTTAAATCATTGCATTATAGTCTAAAAAGAACTTTTTATATGGTTTTCTGATTATGCTTATGACTGTTGTTTGGTTTAGCTTTTTGTTCATGCAGCTGCGGAAACTTGTCAGATTCTGCAGCCAGCACAGGTTTTCGCAGCCAGCACAGGATTCTGTAGCTATTTTTTTAAAAGCTGTGCTACAGGTGTCCTATGAAGAAATGAGCCACATGGGCAAGCTCTAGGTGACGGATACATGGAACGTGTCCCTTCAAATCAACCAAATCATCCATGGAAGGTCAAGGTCAACGAAGGTCAAAGACAAGGCCAACCAAAGAGTTCAACGGTGGCACATCTCTATTTTGAGCACGTGAATGTTACGTGGCACAGTCCTCAGCTCACAAAGACACCAACACACCTGGAGATCATTCCCGAGACCTGAATCCAATAGCTACCACTCCGGAGATTTAAGAGACATGATGACAGTTACACTAGATCTTGGCTGAAGGGATCTACGTGTCTTTGGCAACACAGTTAATAGCGTAGAAGTTAGTTGGCTAGTTTTAGCATTTTGGCATTATAAATAACACGTAGATGAACATTGTAAAGAAGTTTTTTGGAGAGATGTGAATTCTGAACTGTTTGTATATGTGAATTCTGAATTGTTTATATATGTGAATTCTGAACTGTTAGTTATCACCCCACTGTTTTTATATGTTGTTGTTTTAATACATGAGAAGACTTTTCTGAGTTCATTTGTGTGACTACTTGTTGACTGGCTGAAGTGGCAGAGGGCCCCTGCGCGCTGAAGCCTTGTAAAGTTTCCATTTTATTTTATTATGTTTTTATTTTTATCATTAGCTTGTACATAACACACTGCTTGATGTTTTTTTTACTCACTGTTGTTTATATTTTCACCTCTGTTTTGTTATAGCTGTCAACTGATCAGTGCTTTTCTGCAGGTTTTCTTAGGCCGCCGGGGCAAATTTTCATCTTTTTGATAACTATTGGCATATGAGATCATATTGTCCTTCCTGCTAACTTTCATTTTCTGAAGTTTAATTTCAACATTGTCCTTTCCAAGTTGTGATTTGCTTATTTATTTTTCTGTTATTTAGATATCATACTGCTCACCAGTTTATGGTTTCT